>OY755243.1:3762271-3764771 GCA_963576725.1 Azorinus chamasolen | reverse complement strand
TACTTCCAATTCGATCAAGCTTGACAGAATGTCAAACAGCTCGGGTCCTGATGAGATGCCGAGTAACTAAGCGTCTCAGCTGGCTCCCACTTGTTTGCACGTGCAACTTAGGTCGCGAAAAAGTGGCATACGAGTTAACGCTTTCCCTGTTGAATATGCACGTAAGAAATAATGACGTCATGAATATTAATAAGATTATTTTTATAATGGCATATGAACACAGGACATTTTGCCTCAGACAGAAGCTGTAGAATCAGATCTATATTACACCATAAGCAAACAGAGCATACCCTGATCAGACGTCTCCTATAGGAGCCGTCTGATCTGGGTCTACTCTGTTTACAGATGCGTCAAATTGCGCTTACATAAGGGGAATGGTTAATGCTTTACTCCCTTGGAACTCAACCGTCTTTTCAAAATGGACTTTTTAGGTTTCACTTGTTTCGTCATGGTTAGTTTCTCCTCAGTCTGAGGTTTTGCCATAACACTGTCTTCATCATCCTCCGAAGCACTGCTTACTTCACTTCCAGTCATGTCATTCAGAATCATTCGGAATAGTTCGGATCCATCTGGGAGACTCCCGCGCTCGAATCCTTCGTGCCACGGAGATGTAACCCTACTTGACTCGTCCTCAAATTCTTCACAAACACTTCGAAACCGCACTACTCGTCGTTCTAGCTTGGAAGGTTCTGGTTTTGCACCCGACTTCTCTTGAGCATGATGCCGTCCACTCTTCCCGACCTTTGTGGTTATAACAATTCCACTGCGCGATTTTCCTGAATATGCTGGCATACTATGTGGGTCGCTCTCGGCAATCGTTTCCGTCTTACCCAACACAACGAAACTGCAAATCTGGCTACTATTAAGTTTAAAAGTTTAATCTCACTTTTTGTCAGCGTAAAGTATGTAGCACGCACCGTCAGAAGGTTTATTGTTTATGACAGCAAGCTCCTGGTACTGTGGAAATCAGTCGTCACGAAGATATTAAGGTGTCCGCTGTAGTGTCTATCGCACCGATTGAGAACACCATGTGTCCTCTAAACTTTTATACAGAAGCGTGGCGCTCCTCGCGTATTTACTATGATTGTATAAATACCATAATTATCAATGACACCAGCCTTTGCTTGATCAGTGTCAGGTTAGTATAAGTATAGTTTATGCAAATATGCAAATGATGCTACCTATTTTAAGTTAACATTTAACATGCTGTAAATGCAGATGTTTGCATGTTAAAAAAATATCTCCATCAAGTTACAAGTTTATCTTGTTTGCTTCCCTGAAACAATAACAGACTGAGAATATCTAGAAGAGGGCGAATTTCTCGGCGTCTCATCAGGATCCAAAACTGTTTGTTAAAGCTATACTTTAAATTAAATGTTAATGACCTTTAAACAAGCCTTTTTAAATACGTATCTGAATGCATCAGAATAATTAGGCAATATTATAAATTTGTAATTATAGAATATATAAGGGTGGGGAGCAGAGGAGGCAACTATCGAGACCATAGAGATTTCCTCCAGATGAGATATCTTTTAAAATACCAAGTAAATTATGGATATACATTGCTAAACGAATGTAAATTTCAATGATCTATTTAAAGGTCGTCGTTGTATTTAAGCCTTATCCTATCTATAAAAACATGATCTCTGCTTAAACTCCAATTTGTTTAAAAGTTTAGTTACTTTCGATTCGTTAGCTTCGAGAAACAAATGAACAAGTATCAAACCCATTGGATCCTGACGCCGAGTTACTCAGCGTCTCATCTGGATCCAAGCTGTTTGCAAATGCAAATCTGATCGCGCTTAACATTCTTAATGTTAGTGTTAGTTCGAGGACTGTATTAAACAAACTGGTTCCTATTGAACCGTTTACCAGCGGTCAATATTTGATAGGTATGGGTGAATAAATATTTGGTAAACAATCAGTACAATGTAGGCTAAATATTGTCCGTAATCGGTATCTTGCTACTTATTGTTCCGTCCTTGTTTACTGCAATATACAGTAGAACCTGTCCTTTAACCCTTCGCTTGCTATTCGCGTCAATATACCTACCTGTAAATAGTGAAGACCCAGATGAGACAGCTCCTGCAGGAGCTGTCTCATCAGGGTCTGCACTATTTACAGGTTGACTGTGCAACCAGTGCACTCCACAGCAGTGATTGCACAGCGAAATACGTATACACAGTGAAAGATATATGTAATTATACAACAGGGCATGGGTAAAGAAGGAGAAATGTATTTCAAAATTTAGCAAGAGAAGGGTTAAGCGGTCATTCAATTATTGAATATAGGAGTCTTAACAGGAACTTTCTGCATTACTTTTGACCATCATTAAGCATGGGTTAGGCTTTACAATTTGCCTGCATCTCACAGTTTAGAACTGTTGATTTCATTATTCAGACCGTTGTTTTCATTCAATTACCCCCCTTTAAATGTTGGAAACGAGTGTGATGGCCATTAGTAGACAGTGTAGACCCAGACCAGAGAACTTTTTAAGAAG
>OY755243.1:3489892-3762071 GCA_963576725.1 Azorinus chamasolen | reverse complement strand
GCCTAGAGGGGTTGGTTGTCACTTTGGCAACTCGTTGTAAAAGCATGTTAATATTCTGAGAGAAAATAGATGACTGCTCATCAAGAGTGATGATTTCTTTGATAAATAAGACACAGTTTATGGAAATCGATGGTCAAATAAGCTTTCAAGGACGATCGCAGTGAATGAACCCGTCGATACCTTTTACTTATTATATGGAGCAGAGGTGGGGTTTTTAATTATGTATTTGTGACGGAGTTGTTGTTATTGTTGAGACGTAGCATGCGAAGGGCACCTGTAGTTTGAAGGTACACTTTAAATTTACATGCAGTACTGTCCCGCTAAACTGATCACATGATTCATTATAACGCAGGAGTCTTTAAAAGCATGCGATTGCTTAATCCGGGGTAGAAGTTTCAGCATAAGTTTTGTCCTGCTTAGTCTACCACCTGCTGCAGATCTACAGAATAAGATATAATTTTAGTGTTCGTTCTAGACAGTCTTTACTGTAATAATAAACAGCAGATACAGTAGAATATCGTCTCTAAAGCAACCACTGAATAAATAGACATGGAGGCCTTTAAAAGCAGGTGGTGACTTAACCCTTTCCTGTATACAAACGTGTTTTCACGCATTTTCAAACAGAGTAGACCCAGATCAGATGGTTCCTATAGGAGCCGTCTGATCAGGATCTGCTCTGTTTGCTACTTGAATTTGAAATATATGTTTCTTTACTTTCTAAAATGGCTACAGTGTTTTTACCTTCCCACGAATATTCAGTAAGTTTGGAATAAAGTTAGAACAAGGAAAGGGTTAATACATGACGAAACTTAAGGCAAAAAACTCCATTGCATAACTTGCGTTCCGTAATAAGCCATTCAAGCATAGACTATTTCTAGACCCAACACCCTTTTAGTAAATCTACTGAAATGGGGATTTTACCAGAAAAGGGGAAATTATAGAATTGTGTAGTTTTGAAATGATTGTTATAAAAATAGAGCAATTGCTCTATTTATCACAATGGTTTCAAAAACTGACAGAAGCGTCAATGTGAGGGAATTGTTTAGCAGTCCATCCGTCCTAAACATCTATTATTATACGTCTTTTGGTAGTCGCTATAGATGTTTTACTTTACCTTAAACAGCGGTATGTATAACCCTTTATCAGAAGCTCACACAGCGACGATGGTCTGGTTTTACAACATTTTGCAATTTCCTGAACACACATTGTCTTAAGGCTTTGCTCAAATCTATTTTTTGACTTTCTGTCTGTAAATACCATATCTATTATAGTTATTATAGTAATACAGTAAACCCCCGCTAATGCAACCACCTATTAGAGGTATAATTCTGGGTGATAGAGGCAGGTGGTAGCTTAATGCGGGGCAAAAGTAATGCAGGAGCTTTCTGCATAACTTTTGTCCTGCATTAGGCTCCACCTGCTTATAAATACACCCATGTTTATTCATTAACTGGTCGCATTAGAGCGGTTCTACTGTAGTACTAACGAGTTTAACCCTGGCCGCGACCAGCTGACATTTAATTGACAAACAGCATGGATCCAGATGAGATACCGTGTTTCTCAGCGTCATATCAAGATCCAAGCTGTTTGTAATAAAATCGGAAATAGACAATAATGCATGTGAGCCAAATTTGAGAAAACAATTTTTACAGAAGCGTGTGGTTTAAATAATGCCTAGGATTGTTTCGGCAAAATACCAAAACGGTTCGTGTTTTGCTTGACCTGTAGGCTAAATACAAACATAATTGTAATGAATCAACGTCAGCCTGGGAAAATGCATTAAGCATAATCCCACTGTGAAAAATAATGTCTTCTCAAAGTTGGACGTGTTCAATTTTTATTGTTTCCATTTCGATCTAGTGTTTGATCGAATATCAAACTCTGCGTCTCATTTGGAGCCATGGTGTTTGCAAATGTGATTCAGATCGCGGATAGCGGAACATAGGTTAATATGCAGTCGGTGTATTATGTCAAATGGAATGCGTGCATACATTAGGTTATCATACAGACTAATATTCATCAAAGTTATTCCCCGCCTAAATGGTTAAGTAGCTATTGTATGATCATACTACAAAGGGCAGGGTCTCCAGAGAATGTATTAACCTTTAGTCTGCTGTGGGCGAATCTGTAATTATGTTTGCAACAGTTTGTACTTTGTATCTAGACTTCGGTGTTGTATATATATTTGCTTGAGTCTGAGATCATTCTCAAGCATCTGATTGGTCAGATTATGAGCTTTCTTAAAATTTAACCAATTAGATATTTTGGAATGATCTCAGACCCAAACCTAGACGTTTTATAACCTTGGACACAGAAGAGACACCCAGTACATGTAGTTCATAGTCTCATTATGTTTTTATTGTTATTATCGTGAGATGTTATCACTTATGATAACTTTTGTCGTACGATGTTACCCTTAATTGCTGTACGCTAAAATGGGCAACATTTTTAGCTATACAAATACAGTAAAAACCCGCTAAACCGGACGTTCAATTTAGTATAAATATCGGTCTTAGAGACAGGTGGTACATATGTAGCTTAATGCAGGTTGAAAGTCAAGAAGAAAGTTCCAAGAAGAGCTTTGTGTTTGACTTTCATCCTGCATTAAGCATTAAGCAGCCATCTGTCTAAGAGTGTTCAAATTCCGGTTTAGATGAGTTTTACTGTAGTGGCGACTGTCAAAAATTAGCACTCACGATTAATTTGGTCGGATGATATTTAGTAACACGGAACCAAGATTAGGAAATCAGAGGATGGTGCATAACAGGAACGGGAGTTCTTCTGGCAAACAGTTGAAGAAATCAGTAGCAGGCGCTCCCTCTACACATATTGTTCGTCACGTTGGTTTGCCCTTAACACTCTGAGAAAATATCTTCTGTAAGTTTTTCGTCTACATGTACTTCAAACCTCACAATAGATTGTCTTTCATTTGTTTTACAAACACCCGCTCGGAGTACCAAACAGTGTAAATGCCAATTTAACCATTGTTTTATTCGGATCCAAACAGTTTTCAAAATGTTAAACACGAATTCCTTTGTAAAGTGCAACACGTTAATCACCTAACAGGAATACTCTGAGATAAGGAATTAATACGGTTGGCACCGTTGAACAAACTTTTTATGTACTTCTATTATAAAGCATGTATAGTATTTCTAATTATACCGAGATCTATTCCATTGCAAATATTTGCATGTTTAAAGCGTCAAGTGTGGCTAATAACTGGTCAAACACTTCAAGGCGCCTTGGTCTCAGTCGTGATTTCGAACTGATTGTTTTCAGTCCACTCGGCTATATCTACCCAGACATATGTATTTGTGCCAAGTGTTTAAAGGCTCATCCCAGAGTATTTAAATTTTGACGATGAAAATACGGAACTCATACCAAAACAATTAAATAAAACGTGAATAAAACGTGACCGGGCTTATTAAATCATGAGAACGATTCCAGAAAGACGATACTGAGGTAAATATCTTTTATTTTCATATTTACATTTTTCCTATCTTAGACAGGGTTTTTTATAAGATGCCTTCTAATCTTTCAAACTCTTTTATTTCTCTTTCAAACCCTATCGTGCTGCTACTCATAACCTACTCGGAGAGGCAATTCGAATGAGTAGCAACAAGATAGAATTAAATAGAGACATATATAAATAGTTAATTTAGATTTCCTAACCTACTTAATTTTTAAGTCATCACGTAAAACTTGTTATAGGCGAAGATGTAATACTGTCTGCAAACAGTTTAGATCTTGATGAGATCCTACGTAACTCTGTGACCCGTCAGGATTAAATCTGTTCGACGTTTTTGTTAATATTACTATAAAAAGAATTTTATTTAAAAAAAAAGAAGAAGAAAAGTATTCAGTCAAACCACTCTGAACGGGACGCTAGATTCTATACAAATATCGGCATATATCGGAATATATAAATATGGCAGCTTAACCCATTACCTCATAGGCTATTTTTAGATACAACCTCTTTGAATAAATCTACCGAAAAGGAGCATTAACCAGAGAAAAGGAATTTTTTAGAATTTTGTAGTTTGAAACCATTGTGATAAATAGAGCATTTGCTCCTATAGGAGGAAATGTTCTATTTATCACAATGGTTTCACAAAGTGCCTTTACAGAGTCGTCAAAATTCGTCAATATGAGGGAATGGATTAATGCAGAATGGAAGACCTTCAACCTGCATTAAGCAGCAACCTGTCTAAAAGTATCTAATTTCTTCTCTATTGAAATTCCGGTTCAAATGGGTTCAACTGTATAAGCCAATGAAATGTATTTGGTTGTTCAAAAATGGTATAGGCACTGTTTGACTTTTATATGATTGATTATGTAGGCTTAAGATTATCTATGCAAACAATTATGGTCAATATGAGCCGCCGAGTAACGTCACATCAGGATCCAAACTGCTTGATTCTCTGACCATGTTTTGTGGACTTAATGCAAGATGAATCAACTGTGACATTTGAAGTCGATGACATTTTCTGCCATCAAAAAGGTTGCTCAGCAGGCTAAAGGTTAATTAACTCGATACATACTAAGTAATTGTCGTCTGCTATAAGGTCGTGTAATCTTATTCTGAATGTTAACCTTCTGGGCAATTGTCGTCTGCAAATATTGTCGCCTGCTTCAATTATAAAAGTACGTTTTTTTCATATATTTTCAAAAAGGAAAGCCACAATGACAAACAGTTTGGATCCTGATGAGACGCTTATTCACTCGGAGTCTCATCTGGATCCAAACTGTTTGCAAGGGTTATCATAAAGTTCCCTATAGAGTGCTAAATGTTTACGTTTCTTTCATGTCTCTTCGAAATTGCAATCGGGGTGTCACAGTTTGGATTCTGTCTAAACTTTAATCGGCGTCTCATCTGGATCCTAAACTGCCTGTTTAAATGAGTTTATAATGCATTACTGTACCACCGAGATCGCACATTTGGTAAAAAGTCTTTTGTTTGATTATACCGTAAAACCCTTTTAACCGGATTTTTAGTAAAGAAGGGTTTAGACATTTTAGGCAGGTGACTGCTTAATGCAGGGTGAAAATCATACAGACAGCTCCCTTGGGAGCTCTCTTACGACTTTCACCCTGCATTCAGCTTCCACTTGTCTTACAGACAGGCATTAATAATAATTTTAGCGTTCTGATTAGAGAGGTTTTATCGTAAGTGGACTACAGGCAGTTTAGACAACAGGCGGGCGATAGGTTCAACCGTGTCAAGTCAACAACACGGTAATCTAGCCAAACCATGCTTAAATACAATGAAAATACAGTAGATCGATGAAAATATATCGCATGTAAGTTAATGATAATATATCCGTCCTTACTTGAACCAAATGAGGTGCGTTATAATTAAGGCCTCGGGACTATACAAACAATGTAGAATGAAGAACGACACCAGTCGCCGTGCCAGACACGCTGTTTGATCAGGATCCACATTGTTTGAAACGCATACGTATAATAACTCCAAGAACCAATGTATAAGTGATATACATACATACAATGTATACCAATGTTCACTCGGGATAGAGGTTTTACTTACTTTTACGCCATGAATATTCATATAAGAAAAAATGACATCATGAATATTAATTAGAATACTTTTTTATAATGACACATGGTTACGGGAAGTTTTGGCCATAGTAGAACTTGTAGAGTCAAACCTATATTATTTCATAAGCAAATAGAAAGCCTGCAGGAGCCGTCTGATCTAGGTGTACTATGTTTGCAAAGGCGTAGAAGGGTGTATGTAAGAATTAGATATTGTGAATTGTTTAACGATCTAGGACGAGCGTATAAACAGACATAATTATACAGTAAAATCCCGCTAATGCGACCACCTAAAAGATATATAATTATCGGTGCTAGATGCAGGTGGTAGCTTAATGCAGGACAAAAGTAATGCAGAAATCTCCTAGAGGAGCTTTCTGCATTACTTTTGCCCTGCATTAAGCAACCACCTGCTTATAAAGACATCCATGTTTATTCATTAAGTGGTCGCATTAGAGGAGTTCTACTATATATCTAACCGAAACGAAGGGGACAAACCTATTCCTACAGCAAATTCCAAACCAAACCACTTATAGTCGTTTGAATGACATATGCATACTGACTCGCTGATAGCTTTAGATTAGTAGTCCATTTGTTTACAAAACAAGGCAATTCATAAAGTACAACCTCTTTACTACGGCCACCCAAAGAAAATCAATCCCTAGGTCACGTATTAATTTAATACGGGAGGAGACTTTAATAGAGAACTTTCATCATTACATTTATCCCATAACCATTTACAGTAAACCCCCGCTAATGCGACCACCTAAAAGAGGTATAATTCTTAATGTTGCAGGTGGTAGCTTAATGCAGGACAAAAGTAATATAGAACACTCCTCTAGGAGCTTTCTGCATTACTTTTGTCCTGCATTAAGCAACCATCTGCTTATAAAGACGCCCATGTTTATTCATTAAGTGGTCGCATTAGAGGGGTTCTACTGTACTCTGCAATATGCCTTTCTACGCCTTTGTATAATGAGAAGACCTAGATCAGACGGCTCCTATAGGACCCGTTTGATCAGGGTCTGCTGTTTGCTATTGATATAATACACAGATATGATTTTACAGTTTCTGCCATGGCCAAAACGGCATGCGTCCATGCACCATTATTAAAGTTAATCTAATTAATATTCATGATGTCATTATCACGTATATGAATAGTCATGTCGTAAAAGGGTTAAGCAGTCACTTGCTTTTAAAGAATCCAATGTTTAATCATTAACCCTTTGAATACTGGAAACGGGTATATTCGCATTTGCAAACAGCGTAAGCTCAAATCAGAGTGCTCCTATATGAGCCGTCTCATCTTGCTCTGCACTGTTAGTCGTTCAAAATCCTCCGCAAATTAAACCCTGTCATCTCGTATATACATGTATAGTTAAAACCGGTGGACGGTCAACCCATATCCTCATATAGGCTATTTTTAGATCCAACCACTTTGAATAAATCTACCGAAAAGGATCATTAACTAGAGAAAAGGAAAATTTCAGAATTTTGTAGTTTTAAACCATTGTGATAAATAGAGCATTTGCTCCTATAGGAGCAAATGCTCTATTTATCACAATGGTTTCAGAAAGTGACTTTTACAGAGACGTACAAGGGCGTATTCATGGAGGATAGGGTTAAACATTCAACATTTAAATGGTTAACCCTTTACCTCATAAATACGTCTTTTAACGACTTTACAGAAATAATATATTTAGATCAGAAACTCCTGTAGCAGCTGTCTGATCAGGGTCTACTCAATATGCTTATGAAATAATATAGATTTTCCTTCATTTTTCTGCCATGCTCAAACTTTCTGCAATAAAAATTGATCTAATGAATATTCATGTTATCGCTGTTTTTTTTGTGAATATTCATGAGGTCTATGGTTAACCGGTCGCTATAGAGAGACTTAGGCCATGCCAGTCATACATGTATCAGCCCAAGCCCAACAGCTGTGCAAACCGAATACTGTCTTCTTCTTCTAATTTTACCCTTTCATCCCTGAATTATCAAAGTGAAATAGTCCATTAGTATTCAACTATAGCGTCCACTTATTATGAAAGGTCTTATTTCGCTATAGGATTTTGAATTACACACAGTGAAGACCCCTATCAGAGTGCTACTCTAGGAACTGGCTGTTCTGGATCTACGCTATTTGTAATGACAGCGCATGCGTGTTCCAGTTTGAAAGGGTTACAAAAAAGCAAGGGTTTAGAGATATCATGTCGTAAATTAACCCTTCGCTTGCTATTCACGTCAATATACCTACCTGTAAATAGTGCAGACCCAGATGAGACAGCTCCTGCAGGAGCTGTCTCATCAGGGTCTGCACTATTTACAAGTTGATTGTGCAACCAGTGCACTCCACAGCAGTGATTGCACAGCGAAATACTTGTACACAGTGAAGATAAGTGTAATTATACCACAGGGCATGGGTAAAGAAGGAGAAATGTATTTTAAAATTCAGCAAGAGAAGGGTTAAGACCTACGATAACTTAGGTCGTACCATCTTGGATACAATCTGTGATCACTCACTATCGTTGGCAGCGACAGTGTTACTTGCAATCGTGTCAACTGGACTCATTGGGCTATTAACCCATTCCCTCCTACTGACACCTTTTGACGCCTAGGTAAAAGTCACTTTCTGAAACCATTGTGATAAATAGAGCATTTGATCCAAAGAGAAAATTATCTAAAATGTTTTTTTACTTTAGTAAAATGCTCCTTTTCGGTAGATTGAATAGGATCTAAAAACAGCCTATTAGAGAATGTGTTAATACAAGTGAAATAGAAGTCTTCTTAAAACAGCCTTTGCAAAAAGTTGGGGTTCCGGTGAGACATTGCAAAAGCATTCGTCTAATCAGGTTTAAACGATAAGACGGTTGCGGTCGTGTTCCTATAGGGGCCGTCTGATCAGGGTCTGTTCTGTTTGCACTACTCTGTTTGCACAGTCGCAAAAATGCGTATTTATGGAGTAAAGGGTTAAAACAGGTGGTGGTAGCACAATGCAGGACAAGCAGAAATATACATAAAGCTCTCACAGGATACAATCATCTGCTTTTACATACTCATGTGTTAACCCATTACCTCAAGGCTATTTTTAGGTCCAGCTTCTTTGAATTCATCTACCGAAAAGGAGCTTTAATTAGAGAAAATGAATTTTTTAGAATTTTGTAGTTTGAAACCATTGTGATAAATAGAGCATTTGCTCCTATAGGAGCAATTGCTCTATTTATCACAATGGTTTCACAAAGTGACTTTTACAGAGTCGTCAAAAGTCGTCAATATGCGGGAATGAGTTAATAAATAATGTGATGGCATTGGTGAGACTTTACTGTACATCTCCTCCTAAGATTGAAACAGATATCACATCAGTACAGTCCAGAGACTAAACATGCTAAACATGCACGAATATTCACGCAAAACTTCATCCATTATGAAAACGTATCAATGTGTGTAACAAAATATACAATAAGAAACACTGTTGTCATGGTAAACAATAGACAGTATTATCTGTAGTATATAATGTACACAGGCAAACAGATAACACTTATAGGATCTGTCTGGTCTTGGTCTAGTCTGTTTGCAAAGGTGCAGAAAGGCGCATTGGTGAAGTAAAGGGTTAAGAATTATGGATTCATTGGGATTGACAGCAATTTATCAATTAACGATTGAGATATTGGATTAGGACGGATTACAATAAAAGTTGTTTTAACACGTTCTTACATAGATGAAAGAAAATAACACATACATGTAAGATTGACCCTTTGAATGCGGGACATGCATGCACTGTCATTTGCAAACAGTGCAGACCCATATCAGAGGGCTCCTACAGGAGCCCTCTGATATGGGTCTACACTGTTTGTCATTCTAACCCCTCTAGGTAGTTTAAGCCTTTCCTACTGGGTGGAATCTGTACTTAAACAGTGATGGGACATTCCACTCTGAAAATTCGGCGTTGAAAAGGTTAACCCATTCTTTATCAGGGTAAACAACATTTATCAACTGATTAAACACTTCCGGTACAATTGATCTATTTCGTCTGCTTCAGTTTCTCCCATTGTTTCTTCCAGTATCAAACAGTTTGGATCTTGATGAGAGATCGAGATAAATGACATCTCATCTGGATCCAATCTGATTGATAATCTGTGTATAGGTGATCATGGATTCGCCGTTGGCAGCGTAAGACTTAACCCTTCGCTTGCTATTCGCGTCAATATACCTACCTGTAAATAGTGTAGACCCAGATGAGACAGCTCCAGCAGGAGCTGTCTCATCAGGGTCTGCACTATTTACAAGTTGATTGTGCAACCAGTGCACTCCACAGCAGTGATTGCACAGCGAAATACTTGTACACAGTGAAGATATATGTAATTATACAACAGGGCATGGGTAAAGAAGGAGAAATGTATTTTAAAATTCAGCAAGCGAAGGGTTAACTATCAGGACCGGGACAAACTTAAAAAAAACTCTGAGAGCTTTCTGCATGACTTCCACCCTGCATTGAGCAGCCATCTGCCTTAAAGGGTCTAAATTCCTCGATACAAATATTCCGAATTATCGATGTTTTACTGTATTTTAATAGAAAAAAGACAAATATGCAAACGTAGTAGACCCAGATCAGACAGCTCTTAAAGGAACTGTCGGACCAGGGTCTGCTATGTTTGCTATTGTATGTAATAGATCTGTTTCTTTAGTTTCTAAAATGGCTACAATGTTTTACTTTTATTATTTTATTATAACTTTGTTGTCAATACATATTCAGTAGGTATTGAAATTTGGAATAAACATAGAACAAGGAAAGGGTTGACAGTCATTATTACCCTTAACCTGTTGTAAACATTAATTTGCACCTGCTGAACTGAGACATATTTAGTCTTTCAAATTCGTTGAAGCTTTTGAGAATCTGCTACATGTAACAGAGTTTGTCAAATAAAGTAGATCCCGATAAGAGACCGGTTTATTTAGCTTAATGAGTGTAACCATTTTACATGATGGTGAAGGCTGCTAATGTCATTGCAAACAGAGTAAACCGAGATCATGTCGGAACCTATTATAAGTGCCTGCTATGTTTACTTATGGAATAATATAATCAGGTTCTACAGTCCTGTCATAACAAACAAATCCCGTGTTCATACAGTATACCCTGTCTTAAATAATAGGTGTAATAATGAGTCTATAAGGCAGATGGTAGCTTAATTCAGCTCAAACGTAATACAGAAAGCTCCTATAGGATCTTTCTGCATTACGTGTGCCCTGCATTAAGCAACCACCTGCTATTTTAAGACTGCTATGTTCAGTAAATGAATGACCGCTTAGGATAGGTTCTACTGTATACCACTATTGCAATTCAGCTAATTGGTATGCGTGTTACCATTAATTGATACATGAATATTAATAAGGTGAAGTGTAAAATAAACATTATATTAAACGGCACATAAAGGATACCCCCCCCCCCTCCCCGGCCCATTAATACACCTTTCTACACCTCTGTAAAAGTCACTTTTTGAAACCATTGTGATAAAAAGAGCATTTGCTCCTTAGGATTTCTACATAGATCTACAAAATTATAAACATTTCCTTTTCTCTAATTAATGCTCCTTTTTGGTAGATTTATTCAAACAGGTTGGATCTAAAAAATATAATATGGGGGAATGGGTTAATTAAACCAGTCCGTTGGTAAGGCGAGAATAGAGTTTCTTTTTTGTAGTCGTTTTAGAGATTCTTTTCTGTATTTCATATTCTGTTGAAATGCCGACATACTTACATGTAACTCAACGTCTCATCGACTTAACCCTTCGCTTGCTATTCACGTCAATATACCTACCTGTAAATAGTGAAGACCCAGATGAGACAGCTCCTGCAGGAACTGTCTCATCAGGGTCTGCACTATTTACAAGTTGATTGTGCAACCAATGCACTCCACAACAGTAATTGCACAGCGAAATACTTGTACACAGTGAAGGTATATGTAATTATACAACAGGGCATGGGTAAAGAAGGAGAAACGTGTTTTAAAATTCAGCAAGCGAAGGGTTAAACATTCGCTAAATTCCATGGTATGGATACGTTCAGAAAGGCCCTCGTTATTATTATTTTGCTTTAAATGCTATAGATTTGAACTGAAAATACTGAAAATGTTTTCAAAACACTCCATGATTTTCATCCGGATAATAAACGTCCAATAATATATTCTAACTCTACTCTGCTAACACTTTCAAGATTTATGGAATTTTCAATGTCTATTGACAAGTACAAAATCAAATACAAAATACATTTGATTCTATTATTGGTTATGGAAATTGATTAACCCTTCTCCCATTAATCGCTACCTGGCTCTCATTTGCAAACAACTCGGTATCTCATCACGTGGTTAATAGTTTCCCAATACATTAACCCCTTTCCTTCATATAAACGCATTTTCACGCACCTGCAAACAGAGTAGACCCAAACCAGAGCCGTCAGATCAGACGGCTCTGTTCGCTAATGGAATTTAATTTGAAAGATGTGGTTCTTTACTTTCTAAAATGGCTACAATGTCCCACCTTCCATATTTCACTATAACTATTTTGTCTATTAATATTCAGTAGGTAATGAAATTTGGAATTAACACAGAACAGGGAAAGGGTTAAAAGAAGTCATATTACACCAGATTCAAATTGGAGCAGACATTACTTTTCAACTAAGGGATAAAGATTAACACGGTTTCCTCATAGACGAGTATGTAAAACCCTTCGTAAATAGTTTGGATACAAGTGAGACACCCAGTAAATGGACATCTTATCAGCTCCAAACTGTGTGACATTCTAATGACGCTTAAAAACTACAGAAAATTCAATTAGGAATCCTGAAGCTGTAGACACTCATAGCAGACGAAATCTAGTTGGCGCCGAAAGGGTTAACTGTTTCGCTGACAAATAATGTCGTCTGCAAAATTTATCATCGTTTACAATGTTTGTTTGTTTAATTTTCGTTCATTTTCTTTTTTAAAAAAATATCACAATAAAAAAGTTTATATCCTGATGAGACGCCGAGTTACTCGGCGTATATTGTGAATGCGATATTGACAGCGAAAGAGTTAAAGTTTAAAATGATATCGCGAGGTGTCACCGACAGCATTGTCCCTTTCAGTTCACTTCACAACTTTCATGAAAGGGTGAATGTTCCTTTTTGTAGAAACAGAATCAACAGATTCTAAAATAGAAATGCTCCTTTATTCTTGATTTTGATAACTGGCATGTTTATGTAAATACATTCATCGTTATCAATTATCAGACTAGAATAGGCTTCCATTTTTGAACACACTAATGATACAGTTCTATCGATATTCAATTTGAAGCAGAATGGCCCGAACAATCCCAACCGACTCTATTGTTGTTAACCACTAGCCTTTTGTAAACATTGCTGTCTGCTTAAACTCCGATATGTTACAATTTTTCATTTACTTCCGAATGTTTTTTTTTAAAAACCTTTTGACCGAATGCCAGACAGTTTGGATCCTGATGAACTGCCGAATAAGTTGACGTTCCATCTGCATCCAAGCTATTTGTAAATTCCGGCCAGGTCGCGCTTAGCAGACGAAGAGAAGAGAAGAGAAATTGGTTTTGCGCGACACCCATTTTAACCAAAATACTCTACGACCAATTAAACATTTGCGAACAGTTTAGATCAAACTGACAGACCGGCATGACGATCCTTACTATTTAACATGCATACAGTGTTTTACAAGCCATCGACATTTACATAGTTGTAGAACTAAAGCCATGGACTGCTTTTGAAATATGGTTAGTTTGAGTGTTAACCCTTACAACGCTGAATTATTTTAAAATGGACTTTTCCAAAATTCAAACAGGTCAAGTTTACGGTAAGTATTTTAGGGATTTTTCTAAAGAAAAATGTAACATGACAAACAGAGCATACCCTGATGAGACGGCTCTTCTAGGAGCCCTCTCATCTGGGTCTACACTGTTTGCAAATACCATTAGTGACTCGTGTCCCGCACAATAAGGGTTAAAGACTGTGAAACGATGAAAGCTTGTTTCATGTACTACACTTAGTCCAAATTAATGTCTATATAAAAAGAGTTTGGATCCTAATCAGATACAACTGAGAATTGGCGCGTTGTAACAGTTGGTACGTAATTAATAAAAATGTCGAATGAAGAAAGGTTAGCTGAAATATTTCTAAAGCCAACGACAAAGTAAATAAAACAAGGAACAATGACAGAATGTTGGGTTACATTTCAAGGACGGGTATTCAACGCTAGTCTTTTATTATGTAGATTTTTTAAATTTATTAAATAAAAGATTTTATATAAAAGATCGTGTCGGTTACAGAACCTGTTTACTCGATATTGGCTTCAAAGTTCATCAATCATTGGTGCGAACCAATTTCAAAATAGGTTTTCTGCGGTCCGGTTATTCGAAACAAAACATTCACACATGACGTCACTCCGACACCGATATTGAGAAATGAATACAGTAAACAAAGATAGCCCAGTCTGTGCATGGGTAGGACAGACAGGGAATTAAATACGTATAAAAGTCACCTAAATATGGATTAGTATTAAGGCTTATCCAATAATATCATCAGCAGAGGTACGGATTAGAAGACTTAGTAGACACGTGTGAAGATATAACCGCTGTGTAAATATGACTAAATAAAAGTGTCAACTCAGTCATAATTGTCATCTTGTCATGTTCGTGCAGGAATAAAATGTGATTTTAATAGACGGTCAAACTTTATAAGTGCATGTCTTTTGGCAGAATTTGAATGATCTAGATAGTGTTTTACCAATTGTAATATTTGTAACACAGCTTCGTGCATAACATATCATCATCACCATCATCACCATCATCACCATCATCACCATCATCATCAAATTCGTATTCATCACCTACATTAGCATCATCATCATATTCAGTAATATTACATCACGCTTAAAAAGACATACCTTATATTTCCAGTTAAAGGAAGAAACCTAGAAGTGTTAAACTAGGATGGAAGTCATCAACAGTAATAAGGACTAACGATGGAATACAAATACAGCGCAAACAACAGGGTTCAACTAGCAGCATAATTAAAGGTCTGGAAAAGGGACTAGTGTTTTATCATAAGACAAATTCAAAAGGGGATGACCGAAAGCATTCATCAAAAGGGACTGTACAGAGAGCTCAAATGACAAAAAAGGAAAAACTAAAATTATAAGAATAGAGTGTGATAGTTATTTAAATCAAACAGTGCCAAAACTTAGAGAAACTATATAAGTGACACAGTACAGAAGACAAGGGCAGATATTGACTATATCTTTATCAGAAGAAGACGACGGACAAACGTCGAAACAATAGAGAGTACACGTCACAATGCAAAGAACGGGTACACTCCGGACATCTTCGCCGGTAAAAGTCATCATAACACCAGTAGACTCGTTAGAAACAAACAGCTCTGGGCGACGTGGTTCAGGTATTTGGTTCTTCATAGTTTATAGTTTACACTTAACCCTTTCTTTTATTTATACGCCTTTTCACCCATTTGCAGATAGGGTAGACCCAGATCAGACGACTCCTATAGGGGCCGTCTGACCAGGGTCTGCCCTATTTGCTTATGAAAATGTCATATATCTAAGTATCTGACTGGAGTTTCTAAAAATATCCAATATTCCTGTGTATATGCATTTCTACAAAACCTGGGTTAATAAATATTCATGATATTAATATTTATTTCATGAATATTGAACAAGGAAAGAGTTAACAGTTCACAGAGTGTAACTATAGAGTCAACTCGGTTTTAACTTAATAGAGGAGTCTGAATGGCAAAATGTACAGGCCCTGATTACATGGATTAGAGGAAAGTACAGGCACTGGTTAGAGGAAAATACAGGCCCTGATTAGAGGAAAGTACAGACCCTGATTAGAGGAATGTACAAGCCCTGATTAGAGGAAAGTACAAGCCCTGATTAGAGGAAAGTACAAGCCCTGATTAGAGGAAAGTACAGACCCTGATTAGAGGAAAGTACAAGCCCTGATTAGAGAACTCCTCTAGGCGCCCACTGGTCTGGGTCCACACAGTTCACAAATTACAGTACACGCGTGTCCCGCATTCAAAGGGTTGAGAACTGATTGAAAATTTAGCCTCCGGCTTTCTCACAGGTTCAAACTAGAGGTCCCGGTGACGACATTTGCAACTTGCTTTTACATGTATTTGTATAATAGAAATATGTTCAACACTTTTAGACGACTTCAACACAAACCTTGCTCAGTTGTCAGTTATAGACTTGATACCCACTTAGCACAAATCTTTCGAACTTGAAGAATTTTCTTTAGAACTCTTCATCTAAAATGATTTTAAAGAATTTGATATTATTGTTGTTTTCAGTCGATCTGTCCTTCCGTATAACCAATAGACCATATCTCAAATTTAGATGTGCCGTAAGACTTTATAGCTGACACATAAACACGACTAATTTCGACCAGTGTTTATCATCGGTCAACAACAAAAGTCAATATTGCTTTCGATAATCAACATATTTTCTTCAGACCCTGATCTAATTACTACAGTAAAATCCCTCTAAGGGGACCACTTAATTACTAGAAATGTGTATCTTTATAAGCAGACATTGCTTAATGCAGGACGAAAGTTCTGCAGAAAGCTCCTGTAGGAAAAATTCCAGATTAAGCTACTTTTTGGCTTAGGATTCATAGTTATGCCTCTTTAACCCTTTACTCCATAAGTACGTCTTTCTACGCATTTACTCCATAAATACGCCTGTCATTGTATGTGCAAACATAGAAGTGCAAATAGAGTAGACCCAGATGAGACGGCTCGTGTAGGAACAGTCTCAGCATGGTCTGCTCTGGTTGTTTATTGTATAATATACAGTAAAACCTCTCTGTAACGGCCACTAAATTTTGTTAATTAGTTGGTATTTAGGGCAGGTGACTGCTTAAAGCAAGGTGAAAGTAAAACAGAACGCTCCTATAGGACCGTTCTGTCTTACTTTCACATTGCTTTAAGCGGCCACCTGTCTTTAACACAAAATACTTGATGTAATTTAGTGGCCGTTAGAGAGGGGTTTTACTGTGCTTCTGCCTAAGCCAAAATGTCCAGTGTCCATGTGTCATTATAGAAATTAATCTAATGATATTCACGATGTCATAATTTCTTACATGAATATTCATGAAGTAAAGGGAGGGTGCATAAGAAAGCCTTTACTGTATTGACAAATGGTATTGTTCGATTAGTACCTGAAAGAGGAGAAACAAACTTTAATTGGCATGTTGAGTTAACCATTTCCCATGTTGAATAGTCATGTAAATAGAGAATAATAGGTTAGTGCCGTAGATGGGACGCTTTATCCGACGAGGGGAGAAAACGTTGAGGCGAGGCTTGCCGAGCCTCAACTGTTTTCTCTCCGAGTCGGATAAAGGCGTCCCATCTACGGCACTAACCTATTATTCGATTTATCCAGTCAATTTAGTTATATATCTTTTTTCATAAACTCATAAAACATACAAATATTGAAATAATTTGCATTGAAAATGCGGTTTTTCGATCAACGGACCTCCCTTTTCATTTCCATTCTAGAGACGTAAATAATGAGCTACCGCAGAGGAAAATAGTTTTGATACTTACATTACAAGAGGGAAAAACGTGGTTGAATTTGAAAAATAAGATCATTTGAACCGAGAGTCGATATGTTTATTCAAACAGACATGATAATATTCTCCCGGAGGCTCTCTGGTCAAATTCGAGTTCCGTCGTCTCGGTTTCTATTTTTAGATAGGGCTAACGTCACTCATAAATCGATGGAACTGAACAGCCTATATTTAGGTATATGACAATCACCGCCCCTGTAAGAGCTTATCAATCAAATTATTATGAGAGTGAAAAGAATTTTTTTACTATTTATCTGTAAATCTTTGCTCCCTGACTTGATTTTTATCAAAAACGCGTTTCGCCAGCGGTGAATTAAATTAATAAAACTGATAAATCAACGTCACTTTGCATGTGGCCTCAGTGGCGTAATCGGTAAGCACGACGTCTCTAGAGAGATTAAATTTGGCTTTTGTAGAATCAGGCGCGGGTTCGAATCCAGCTATAGCCAAATTTTTTTATTATTATTTTTTTTATTTTTTCTTCTTTGAATTATATTGGTGAATTTTCTGTTAGATCTATTCCGACAACATGTTCATGCATATTTACAGAAAATTAAAATAGTTCCATGGTTATAGAATCATTCCGCCTATCTACTAACCTAATAAACCTTCTACTACCGGAAGTAACCTAATAAACCTAAGTTTATTTGCACCCCCTTTATTATGTCACTAGAGAAGCCTGGTGACTGGATAAAACATAATCGCATCATGAATATTTCTTAACTGAAATTTTATAATTGTATATGTACACGGGACGTGTTGGTATTGTTAGAAACCATAGAGTCATATCTATTATACTTTCATAAGCAAACAGAGCAGACCATGATCAGTAACCGCCTGTACGAGCCGTCTGATGAGGGTCTGCACCGTTTGCTTATGAAATCATATACGCCTGATTCTACAGTTACTGTCCTTGCCAAATGTTCTTCTTTTTATATGTCAATGTAAAACATGATTTAATAAATATCCATGATGTCATTATTTATTACATGAATATTCATGAGATAAATGGTTAAATATATGTTGTATATAAACTGGCATAAATGAGATATAGAAAAGACTACATACAGTAAAACTTCGATTATTTGAACACTAAAATACGTATTACTATCGATCTTTAAGACAGATGGCAGCTTAATGCATGGTGAAAGTCATGCAGAAAGCTCCTCTAGGAGCTTTCTGCATGACTTTCACCATGCATTAAGCAGCCACCTGCCTAAAAGGGTCTAAATTCTTCTATACCGAAAATTCGAATAATCGAGGTTTTACTGTATGTGCAATTAGGATAAGCGATGGTAAGAGATAGGACTAAACCAGCGTTACTTATTGCGGTAGGGGACGGGTAGGCTCGTTGTTGTAATGTGTTACAGGCATTTACTCGTTTTATTCTCTTTTCTATCAGGACGACCCAGGAGTGCTGACGTCTTTAATCAGCGTAGAGGATCTTTACAGCTGCCACGTAGAGAGGTCACAACACACCTGAATGTGCCAGGATTAACCGACAGTGTTGAAAAATTAACATTAAATGGCGGGAGCAAGGGAAATAACTCAAGTAGCTCTAATAGACCTAGAAATAGGAGTGCTTCCCCTTTCGACAGAGATCGACTGCCAACTGGCTCTCCCACTTTTCAAAAAGTTTTATATGAAATCTTAGCTGAAACTGAGATAGACTTTGAGAGTACGGACGACGAAAGCTCTTCCAAAGAAAAACAATCTTCGCTTAAAGTTCCAAATCCAAGAAAAAGACAGCCGGTCAACAATCGCCGGCGCATGTCCCTAAGCCCATCAGTTCATTTCCGCAGAAAAAGCATGTACTGATGTGGTCATTCAAAACTAGTAAATATTTGCTTGGATCATCACCCACTTTTGCTGTCACTTAATTGCTTAAAATGATCTGTCTCGCCAGTGCATTTCTTTATTAATTGTAATGTTACAATCCTAAACCTGCTGAATATCTGAATGACACAAATATTAAAAATGTGATGCGGTCATATACAGTGGAACCCCTCTAATGCGACCACTTAATGAATAAACATTGGTGTCTTTATAAGCAGGTGATTGCTTAATGCAGGACAAAAGTAATACAGAAAGCTCCTCTGGGAGCTTTCTGCATTACTTTTGTCCTGCATTAAGCTACCAATTGCATCTAGCACCCATAATTATACCCTTCTAGGTGGTCATATTAGCGGGGTTTTACTGTAATTGTAGTGCTTGTTGACAATGGGGTTTCGAAAGGACCTACACATATGCATTTCAGTAGAACTGTGCCATAAAAGGATGTTTTCAGAGTATGCAAAAGGTGCCGACCTACTTCAGCCGCCGCGTTATATGGAATGGCGTGTGTTCAGGATAACATTGTTCTAAAGTTTGATAATATAATCACACAGATGCTCAAGAATGTCCTACAGGCCAAACCCTGATGACACACTGCGTCTATGACGAGGTGACTGATATGTGTCTATACTGTTGTAAATCTCGAAGACATAACGCTGCTCATTGTAATTAGGCTTTAATTCTCACAAGGCTGACAAGGCTTGCTGCAATATGCAAATATGTGATGTCCTTTGCAAACAGATTGGATCCAAATGAGACACCGGGTTACTCGGGGTTACTCGGGGGTACTCGGGATTACTCGGGGTTACTCTGGGGTACTCGGTGTACTCGGGATTACTCGGGGGTACTCGGGGGTACTCGATGTTACTCGGGGGTACTCGGGGTTACTCGGGGTACTCGGGATTACTCGGGGTTACTCGGCGTCTCATTTGCATCCAGTTTGTTTGCAAAGGATCTAAACTGTGTGATACACCTCTTACGTCTTAACACTTTTCTTCATATAAACGCGTTTTCACGCATCTGCAAATATAGTAGACCCAGATCAGATGGCTCCTATAGGAGACGTATGATCAGGTTCAGCTCTGTCTGCTAATGGAAGTTTACTCACTAAAATGGTTACAATGTTTCACCTTCCATATTTCATTATAACTATTTCGTCCATGAATATGTAGTAGGTATTGAAATTTGGAATAAACATAGAACTGGGAAAGTGTTAAAGAAAAATTGAAGAAAGTTAAACCAGGTGGAACTTGTTTTGCATTCGAATATCATTTTGCGAAAAAGTACAGCCTGTACCATGGATAAAATAATTATGTGCGTTGTGCATTTTTATATGGGTATAAAGCAAGATGATAAAGACATACAGTGAAACCTTTCTTAACCGGCCATCAAACATAGGTCTAATTATGGGTCTACAAGGCAGGTGGAAGCTTAATGCAGGTAAAACGTCATGCTGAAAGCGCATATAGGAGTATTACTTTTGCCCTGCATCAAGCAACCACCTGCTTTATTAACCCTTCACTTGCTGAATTTTAAAATACATTTCTCCTTCTTTACCCATGCCCTGATGTATAATTACATATATATTCACTGTGCACAAGTATTGCGCTGTGCAATCACTGCTGTGGAGTGCACTGGTTGCACAATCAACTTGTAAATAGTGCAGACCCTGATGAGACAGCTCCTGCAGGAGCTGTCTCATCTGGGTCTTCACTATTTACAGGTAGGTATATTGACGCGATTAGCAAGCGAAGGGTTAACACCGAATAAATGGCCGTTCTGGTGTGCAGAGCTAGCGCCTTTCGTGCATGCGCCGATAAGCGTTTTGAACTTGAGCTTGTTAACTATGTAAACCAATTTCTGAATATACAGTAGAACCATTTTCTTTAAAAAGCAGACATGGTTGCTTTAACACTTTCCCTGTTCAACATTTATGTAAAAGACGACATAATATTTGTGTGTGTGTGGAGGGGTTTTTATTGATACTAGAAACTGCAGAGTCACATGCATTAAAAGCATTAGCAAACAGAGCAGACCCTGATCAGACGGCTCCTATAGGAGTCGTCTAATATGGGTCTATTCTGTTTGCAAAGATATGAAAATGTGTTTATATGGAGGAATGGGTTAATGCAGGCCAAACATATTACAGACAGCATAGGCAGGGAACCAGGCGAACGTGTTCTTAAGTTTTAGATTTAAGAATATGAACGTGACTTCAAGCTTCTGAATTGGGACCGTCTTGCGAAACGTCAAACAAATAAATCAGCTTTATGCAAGCTTGTATATCATAAGTGAAAATATATTTACAAAATATCCGTTCGTACGAGTGAAATTACCTGAATGTAGTATCCAATGTGTGAAATTATTTCGCATATCTATAAAAACAAATTTGCGATTGAATATTAATAGGTAGGAACGATAGTGCAAATGAAATTACCTGTATTATCTTTAATCCGGATGAAATCGTGTGTACGAACGATCGCACGAGTGAAATTATCCCCAGGAAAGATCATACGAGCGGCGACATTACGAGAAATCATCCGCATGAAAGTTCATACGAGTGAAATTATCTATACCAATGATCATACGCGAGAAATCATCTGATTTTTTTGTTCGAATGACCGTTCCAATGATATATCTGTACTATCAGTTGATCTACACTGTCAACACTGATAATGTTGAATACTGGATATGTTGATGAGTGTCAAATAGTGTACACGTAGATTCTAGATATAAGATCTCACTGACCAATCGTCTCGATTTGGATCTACACTGTAGAGAAAGAACCTGATAATAATACATGTGTCATTCACATAAACGTCAATTAATGTATTAAATGGATTGGGAAAGAAGATAGATTCAGTTTATGAGATACAGAATAGCATTAAATTGATCTCGTTCATCACCTCATCAACTAATTACTGAAAGGGAAGATATGTTAATGCACATAGTGAAGAAAGATTGTTTTAAAATTTGCAACATGAATGTCATAGAAAACGAATATCACTTTTTATTAGTTTGTCATTTATATATACAGTAAACCCCCTCTAATGCGACTACCAAAACATGGGCATACTTCACTGTGGCAAAGGCAGGTGGTAGCTTAATGCAGGACGAAAGTTATGCAGAAAGCCCCTATACATAACTTTCGTCCTGCAATAAGCAACCACCTGCTTATGAAGACAGTCATGTTTGTTCATTAAGTGGTCGCATTAGAGGCGTTTTACTGTGTATAAATCTTAGTAAACTGTATTATGAAACATACGTATTATAGTAAATGCCAAATTTGAATAAAATTTATCGCCTCATATCATCACAATCATGTAATACAAGAAGTAGCTGGTTTTTCGAGAATGTTTTAGACAGTAGTCAACTTGTAAAAATGATAAAGTACTCTTTTTTATATTTGATCAATCATCAAAGTTGTGCTTGTTTAAGAAATTACGATTTGTACAATGTAGTTTCTTCAAATGAACTAACATCATTGATACAATGATAAATTGTTACTAACATACTATTGTTGTTTTCATGTATTTGCATCACGGATGCATGTTTATGGTCAGATGCAATGTAATTTGCTTTTTGCCGAATAAAGCGTATTGTATTGAATAAATGAGTTTGAGTCTAATTTTGTTCCCAAGTAATTGATTAGTCAGAGAGAGTGAGAGAGAGAGGGGGGGGGGGGTACAGAGCGAGAAAGAGACAGACAGACAGGCAGATAGGGACAGACAGACAGGCAGACATATAGAGCGAGAAAGAGAGTTGAAGTCAAGCTATGGCCAATCAGATACATGGGACGAACTGAGACTCATGCGCAGATGTTTTACAACTACGGACCCGATAAGTCTGTGACTAAGAAACTGTCCAGGCACCACATTGTTTGCGATCCCGGAAGTACTTTTTTCCCAACAGACGACTTATACGCATGTGCATAGAATATGGATAACCCTTTTATATATCACAATAGAGAACTTTAACCATTGTGTACAACCCATTCAATGTACGTCTTGCCGTCAGCAACACACTATGTGTTTCCTGTATCCCTTGTCACTGACATTACATATTCAACTAATATCCATTTAAGTCTATGCGTGGTCCATAAGACATTCATACAACTACTAAGGGAGTTTTTATGCATAACCTTCGTCCTGCATTAACGCTAACACCTGTATTAAACATTGGAACTTTTTTAGTATTTGTTATATTCAACAGTTTTGATCCTGATGAGTCGATGAATTACTCGGTGTCTCATTTGGATCCAAACAGTTTGCTAGGGAGAACACATTTTCGCCTTGTCAGTGAACGAGAAAAAATGTCAATTCTTCAATATTGACAATGAGTCATGAGGACAGCGGTACAAATTAATACATGAACATCACAGCGATACAAAAAGCTGTTTCAAGAAATAGTAACCCGCCTGTTTCTACGACTTCTCAAACACCGTCGACCCAGATGAGACGGTTCCTGTAGGACCCATCTGTTCAGTGTCTGTTCTGCTTGCTTATAAATTATATATTATTATATTATTATAATATTTATATGAATCTAGTTGGATGAAGGTGAGAAACCGCGGTCGATGGACTCTAAAACGCTTGATTGAATCGGAAGTATTAAAGAGGAAGTCCCTACATTTGACACGTTTCAAAAACGCCTAGAATATACAAAACTCATTTGTTTATATGCTGAAAAGTAGTATATCGCAAGAAAACCCATCAAATTACCGTTTATAATGACAAAACAACCATGCGTTTGATATCGCCGATCCCGATTTTACTCCCCAACGTTTCAGTTTTATTCGGGTTGGGTTTTAGTTTCGTAATTGTTCACCCTATTCGCGTTTCTCCGATCACTTCCGAGAAAAGCTATTGCATAAACAATGGAGGGATCGGGTGATCATCGGCAAAACGCGGAAAAAAATAACGGAAAAGGCCGATAATATTGTGTTGTAGAACAAAAATTACAACGTCAAGTATTGATGAAATCGGTTTATTTGTATCACAGGGGCATTTTTCGATATAAGTTCAAATTAGCAACCTTCATAATAATGAATGAACATAACAAATACCAAGTTTTATGATATTATTGAAAATATGCGTTCATTGTAGGGACTTCCTCTTTAAGGACTGCATCAGGCTCCAAGGTTATAAAAGGTTTTGCTTGGGTCTGAGCTCATTCTCAAGCATCTGATCTGAGCATGCTCAGAATCTGACCAATCAGATTCTTGAGAATGATCTCAACCTCAGACTCAGAAGTTTTATAACCGTGGACCAGTATCCATGCTTATGACACGTTTTAGTTGAGTTGAGCCTTTGCCTCAAATCTGACCAATCAAAAGCTTGAGAACAAACTCAGACTCAATTAAAAAGCTTTATAAGCATGAACCTTGGACTGAATTTGAGCGGACACTTTCTTTACAGCGGGGCAAGGGTTAAGGAGCAAATGTTCCCTCAGCTGACGTCACCACTCCACCACTAGTTTCTTCGTGTGTACCCATTTTATGCATTTACGTATATTTGCAGAAAAATGCAGCATAAATCCGTCCAATACTAAATAAATAAAGTACAGTAGAACTTATCTTTAGCGGCCAACAAAAATGAGGTCTAATTATGGGTCTCTTAATTAGGTGATAGCTTAATGAAGGTCAAAAGTAATGCAGAACTTTATGCATTACTTTTACCTGCATTAAGCAGTCGCCTGCTTTTTAAGACTATTATGTTCAATAAATGAATGGCCTCTTTGGACAGGTTCTAATGTATGCTAAAACCATGATCTGTTATTACTTTTACAGTAGAACATGTCTTAAACTTCGATTCATTTATTGAACACAGGGGTTTTATAAAGCAGGTGCCTGCTCAATGCAGAGCAAAAGTAATACAGAAAGCTCCTGTAGGACCTTTCTGTATAGGAGCTTTCTGCATTACGTTTGACCTGCATTAAACTACCATCTGCCTTACAGACCCATAATTAGACATCTATCTGATGGTTGCTTAAGACAGGTTCTACTTACAACTGCTTCGTTCAAAATTTCTAGAAACTATTGATCGATTGTCAAGCGGCTTTGATCCTGATGAGTCGCCGAGTTACTCGACGTTTCATTTGAATCCAAGCTGTTTGCAAATGTTTGGCACGAGACTCGTTACATTGTCATCAGCAAACGTTGTACATCGTTTGCTACAATTGTCAATGTTACCTCTTCAGAGTGTCAATCAGTGTGGATCCTGATAAGACATCGAGTCACTCGTGTTTGTGTTATCACGGTCGTCAATAGGTAGATTCTGTCTTAAGCGACCATCAAAAACATGTCTAATTATCGGTCTGTAAGGCAGGTGGTAGCTTAATACAGGTAAAAAGTAATGCAAAAGGCTCCTATGTGGAGCTTTCTGCATTCCTTTTGCCCTGCATTAAGCAACCACTTGCTTTATAAAACGCCTGTGTTCAATAAATGAATGGTCGCTTAAACTGGTTCTACTGTAGTTTGAAAAGAGCTAATTAGATAGTTTGTATAGTAGAAGATATCTTAACACATTACCCCCTAGTGACGCATTTTTGCGCCTCTATAAAATTCACATTGTGAAACCATTGTGATTAATAGAGCATTTGCTCCTATATGAGCAAATGCTCTATTTATCACAATGGTTTCAAACTACAAAATTCTAAAATGTTTCCTTTGCTCCTTTTCGGTAGATTAATTCAAAAAGGTTGAGTCTAAAAAAAGCCTAGGAGAGAATGAGTTAAGCGCCAATCCATTGACTGAACATAGGAGTCTTTAACCCTTTACTCCATGAATATTAATGTAAGAAATAATGACATTATGAATATTATTTAGCTGTTTTTTATAATGGCCATTCTAAATACTTTTAGCACAATAGAAACTGTAGAATCAGATCTATATTATACCATAAGCAAACAAAGCAGACCCTGATCAGACGGCTCCTATAGGAGCCGTCTGATCAGGGTCTGCTCTGTTTGCAAAGGCGCAGAAAGTTGTATTAATGAGTAAAGGGTTAATAACAGAAAGTTACTTAACGCCGAATAAATATCGGAGCTTTCTGTATCACATGTACTTTCGACTTGTATCAAGCTACATGTACCACCTTCCCCAAAGACCAGACATTAGACCTCAGTTTAATTGTCGCTTAAGACAGGGTTTATTTATATAAATCATATGCATTTGTAAAACATATAATCCTTGTTCTGCAGAAGCTTTTTCCCGAACATTCTAAGTGATTAATTGTATTTGAGTGAGGAAGGAAGAGAGATAAGAGAGCAAGAGGAAACAGAGATGTAACTTTTATATATCCATATTGATAACACTAGGATTCATTGACTTATTTGTCTTTTTAATGATTTCTTATAGTTTATCATGGTCACAACATGTGATCAGTTATGTGTACTGTTTAACCCTTTCCCTCTTATTGACGACTTTTGACGACTCTGTAAAAGTCACTTTGTGAAACGATTGTGATAAATAGAGCATTTCCTCCTATAGGAGCAAATGCTCTATTTATCACGCTGGTTTCAAACTACAAAAATCTGAAATTTTCCTTTTCTCAAGTTAATGCTCATTTTCGGTAGATTTGTTCAAAGTGGTTTGATCTAAAAAAAAATAATAGCCTATGAGGTAATGGGTTAATAAACTCTCGTTTAGACCCTCAACCTGAAACTCGACCTGGGACTCAACTCTCGTGTCTATAATAGAAGTATTTGTATATAACACTTTAAGACAGAGCACAAACACCTATGTTATATACACGTTTAGTTTATTATCTAGACATCAATCGTGTTCAAATTTCCCCCGATACCGTAAACATTTTAATGGTCCTTATTTTGTCATTAAATTTGATTTTATAAATAACAACGCTATGGTAAGTGTATCACTTACTGCATGGTGATAGCTGATTGGCTGTTCACCAGTTTGGATTTAGTTAACCCATTTCCTCATATTGACGACTTTTGACGACTCTGTAAAAGTCACTTTGTGAAGCCATTGTGATAAATAGAGCATTTGCTCCTAGGAGCAAATGCTCTATTTATCACAATGGTTTCAAACTACAAATTTCTAAAACATTCATTTTCTCTAGTTAATGCTCCTTTTTGGTTGATTTATTCAAAGAGGTTATATCTAAAATAGCCTATGAGGTAATGGGTTAAGGTGTAATATTTGATAACTTACAACACCGATAAGTCGTATCGGCGAATCTTAATGTCAAACAAGGTCTACACGCTGTTTGAAATAATATGAAAATGCCGATAATCTAAGTCTAAGAAATAGATAAATAGGCCAAGGAGCAATCCTTTAAACTGCATACACCGCCATCTGCTGGAAATTACTCTGTCGTTTGAATTAAAAGGAAAAATGAGAAAATGGTTATAAATAGTATTTATAAATTGGCAGTCAGGCAACGTTTTGTATCTCCTGATTCAGATTTCTCCCATAAATGTATAAATAATATTTCAATTTTTATGATTACCCCGCTGTGACAATATAATGTCTGCTCAATTTTTAATCCGGTACAATTGTAGCTACTTCCGAGTTGATCAAGCTTTTGAGAAACTATATACCGAGAGTCAAACAGCATGGATCTGGATGAGACGAAGAGTTACTCGGCGTCTGATCGAGATCCAATCTGTTTGTTAATACGAGTCAGGTGGCGGATAACCGGATAAGGGAAAAGTCGATATGTATTGTCTATCTATAACCTTATCCTCCAGTGTACAATCTCTATCAGTTGTGATAATCTAGAAACAAGATAGGCGACGGATTACGTATAACTTTATTTTGTTCCTTTTATAATTTGAGACATATCTTAACTATTTATCATGACGAAAAAAATGCGTCAGCCTAAACTTTGATATGCTGTAGTTTTTACTTACCTCATGTTTGATGATATATTTAGGAAATGATTGTCTGAGTGACAAACAGCTTGGATCCTGGTGAGACACCGAATAACTAGGCATCCCATCTGAATCCAAGCTGTTTGCAAAAGTGACGAAGTCACGTTTGGCGGAATCAGGGTGAGCTCTAAATATGCTAAGTAATTATCGTCTATAACAATGTCATCGGCAGACATTCTGAAAGTCGTTTTGTTTTCTTTATATCTCTTCATAAATATTGTTAGAGTGTCAAACAGTTTGGATCCAGATGAGACCCAGAGAAACTCCGTGTCTTATCTGGATCCAAACTGCATACATAGGTAATAACACATTCGGCGCTAGTGTGCAAAGGGTTAAATATTAAAAAATGACATGGCTATATTACACACATTTAAAATTGAGACATTTATTGGATATACTTGAGATCAAGGACGTTAGCTGACATAAAACAGGTTGCAACTGTAAGCTTATACAAAGCGATTTATAACTGGGGAAGAATTCAGGTTACCCTAGACTTCAGCTCTTTCACTGCAAAAGGTCATATAAGTTGTCGCATAATGATGCAGATATTTGCGTCCTGATGATGCGTTGAGTATTCGGTGTGTCACCAGGGCCCTAAAATGTGTGTTACTGTGACTATATGTTTTGAAACAAACATTTAGAAACATAACAAATGATAGCTTAACCACGTTTTCAGACGATAGAGTGGCAGCGAAAGCGTTAACTTTGTCTTCAGACAAGGAAGGAGTAACGTAAAAGTGAGGAGATAGTACAAATGTATACATGTCAAATATTTGATAAAAACATTGAGAGAAACTTGACAAACTTCAATTAAAACAATTTCGAGAAGTTTGATCACTGATTTGAATACGTTCTACAGAATCAATGACAGCAGATTTGTGTTAATATGATGGCTTCAGGTGAAAACAATATGGCACAAAGTGACGAAACTGTAACGAGCTTCAAGAAAAAAACGTTAAACAAAACCCAAAGTACCGACAGTTTGTTATCAACCACTTCGGACCTTTTCCGACAAGTCATGGAAGAAATGAACGAATCGGATACTGAAAGTGATACCAAGAAAGGTGTGGATGGGTCTGAGACCGAAGGGACTTTACAGGAAGTGACGTCAAAAGAAGATGGAAGTTCAAAGACAGAATATTTGTCGTGTAAACGGTACCCATGGATTTGTGTCAAGTCAAATTGTACAAAATGTGGAAGAGGAGGCAAGGTTCAAACGACCAAACAATAAATGACGTGCTATCAACACAGATAGTCCATGGAATACAAAAAGACAAAGGCTGATATGTGATTTTACAGACGATATCATTCTCAACATCGTTGTATGTTTCATGTGTTGAGCATACAGTGAGCATACAGTGCTTCTATTTTACTCTATTTGACACCAACTATTTTTCGTCTGAAAGCAATTTTGTCTGCTTTAAGTTTCAGAGTGAACTGTTCTTCAATTTATTCTCTAAAAGTAAGTGGTGTGTCCCGACGAGTTTGGATCCCGACGAGACACAGAGTGACTCTGCGTCTCGTCTGGATCCAAACATAATCTCAGAATCACTCACTGCAGCACACTCTCTCAGTGACTTTCCGTTGGTGAAATAGTTAACGTGTAACTACAGTAAAACCTCTCTATAACGGCCACTAAATTGTGTTAATTAGTTGGTATTTAGGACAGGTGGCTGCTTAAACCAAGGTGAAAGTAAAAACAGAACGCTCCTATAGGAGCGTTCTGCTTTACTTTCACCTTGCTTTAAGCAACCACCTGCATTTGACACAAAATACTTAATGTAATTTAATGGCCGCTATAGAGAGGTTTTACTGTATGTATACTATTTCTACGTTTGGTGTGCATATTAAAGTTTTAAAATGAAACCGTGTTTGGCCGTTTTGTTGTGATTGCAGTACATGTATATATTTTCGAACTATAAAGAACATGCATATCATTGAAACTAATAAAGCTAGTGGGTGTGGAGAGATATTAAGTTTATTTAACTATAAGATGATCCGTGAGAAAATACCCTAAACGGTGTAGATCATGATTATCAAATGCATCATCATTACACACTGTGTATGAGAAGCATACACAATATTTAATTATCTCATGTGTGTGCTGGAAAACCAGGGAATATAATGGAAATAATTCGAGCCTCTGGTAAGAAGCAACGTCCGGATGCGGCGCACGGTCTGTATTTACATAGTTTGCAAAACATTGAAGGCATCGGGTTTCTTCTTGGAGCATCTAAAAACGAGTTTAGCTTACCGACGAACGTAATGCCTCACCGTATACATTTGTACTTCTTTTTGTTTTTATCCGTAATGGATGCTGCCATACTATTAGAGCACTAGTGATTTCTTATGTTAAGCCAAAGACATAACTACCACTGAGATTTTTTTCAAAGTAAAACTCTAATTCAAAATTAGTATCAACGTCGGTCTTTAACCCATTACCTCATAGGCTATCTTTAGATACAACCTATTTCAATAAATCTACCGAAATGAGCATTAACTAGAGAAAAGGTAGACTTTTGTAGTTATGAAACCATTGTGATAAATAGAGCATTTGCCCCTTAGGAGCAAATGCTCTATTTATCACAATGGTTTCAAAAAGTGACTTTGTAGAAAGGCGTATTTATGGAGGAAAGGGTTAAGGCATGTGGCAGCTTAAGGCATGATGAAAGTCATACAGAAAGCTCCTGCATGACTGTCATCCCGCATTAAGCAGCTACCTGCATAAAAATATCTAAATTCTCTTTATACTAAATGTCCGGTTTAGGGAGGCTTACATGTAACTATGTCATTGAGATTTTTATATGTCCAATAACTCGAGGGGATATCTTTTTATTCGATCAGAGCCTTTGAATGACTAAAACTATTTGGTATTTTGCAAACAGTGTAGTTGTATATAATGTATCTGTTGATGCACTGTATCTGATCCGGGTCTAATGTCTATGTAAGGTTATTCGGCCAGGTGCTGTAAAACCTCTATCCGACGACCGCTCACATAGTCTAATTATGGGTCTTAAACTATGTTGATATATAGTAGCTTAATGCAGGGCGAAAAGGAATGTAGCGAACTGTCTGTATGATTTTCACAACACCCTCAACTCCTTTTATAATACATGTATATCCCGTATTTATTCATTTAGGGGTCACTGTTTATACGTCAACCCTTTTCCTTTTTATAAGTCAACCCTTTTTCCTTCATATAAACGCCTTTTCATGCATTTGCAAACAGAGTAGACCCAGATCAGACGGATCCTATAGGAGCCTTCTGATCAGGGTTTGCTCTGTTTGCTAATGGAATTTAATAGTTCTGTTTCTGTTCTTTCTAAAATGGCTGCAATATTCTACCTTCTATATTTCATAGAACAGGGAAAGGGTTAAACGTTTGTCCAACATGGGTATGGTTGCATTGCAAACAGTGTGGACCCAGATCGATCATTATGTTTCTGTCTAGGTACCTGACCATGTTTTACATTTTGTGGACATATATAAAACTTAATGCGTGCCCTGTGTCCTGTACGAACTTTCTGTATAACGTTCGTCCTGCCTTAAACTACCACATGGCGTTTAGACTCCTAGTTGTCCTTATTTATTATAGTCACTTTATAGGGGTTTACTGTATTAGAGATGCTGATGAGTTTCAAACAGTACAAACCTTGACCCGACGCCACTTTGGGGACAAGATCGCTGGTCTGGATCTGCACTGTTTACTATACAATAAGACTCCTTTTCATAGAGAGCGTCGCATACCGTTTTGTAAAGGCACGTACATGTACACTGTAAACAGCTGCTCAAGACGTACTTTCAGTTAAGAATAACGCTGGCAACATTTGACAACAGCTGCTAACTTTCTCATGAAACAGCTGGTAACGTTTTTATTATATGAGCAGTTTAAAATAACCCGTGCAAAAGACAAAAAACGTCATGAGATGTGGCATAGAGTTACAGAGCGTTATTTGAACTTTTATCCCCAACTGTACCCACAGTAGGTCTATAACGTTTTCAAACCCTGTTTTTGTGGCGATGCTCATCCTCATTCCAGTGACTCGTTTCTTTAATTCTTTCGCTTCTAAATATTGTTTTCTGCAAAATGTTTCATGTGCTTCATTTTTTTTTATATCTTTGAATGTTTTTGTTTGTTGGTTGTTTTTTTATAAATAGAAATCATAGTAGCTGTAACTTGAAGTTTGGAATGTGTCGTTTCTTTCAGTATCCGTTACAGTTTTACGCAACTACATGTATTCGATAATTTAAGACCGAAGCATCGATCTTTAACTCTTTGCACGCTAGCGGTGAAACTGTGATTACCTATGCAAACAGTTTGGATCCAGATGAGACGCCGCATAATGCGGCGTCTCATCAGGATCCAAACTGTTTGTCATCTTTACCATATTTTTGCAAAAAAAATGAGAGAAAGTTTATCTTAAGAATTGAAGCAGGTGACAATTGTTGCAGACGAAAAATTACTTAGCGTGAAAAGAGTTAAATAAACGAAACCTTGCATAATCTGTAAAGGTTAGTGTAAAGTAATTGAACGAAGGGCTAAAAACCGGCACGTTTCATATACATTTTTGTGCTAGTTAGCTATATGTCAAGGGACGTAATTCCAGTGCCATGCTCTATGTGGCAAACTTAAGTAATGTCCCTCTATTTGGCCGCCAGACGAATTTAAATAGAACCGTAATTATTTATTTTACTCGAGCGAGTGTGCACTATATTTGTCCAATTTGTTTGCAAATGTTATCTTTCATTACCGATCTCAAAACTGTGATCAATTTGCAAACAGTTTGGATCCAGGTGAGACGCAGAGTAACTCGGAGTAACACAAACCTTTCTACGCCTTTGCAAACAGAGTAGACCCATATCAAATGGCCCCCATGGGAATGTCTGATCAGGGTCTGTTTGCTTATGATATAAGACAAATAAGATTTTTCAGTTTCTGCCTGAGCCAAAAAAATTATGTTCATTTACTATTATAAAAAATCATCTAATTTATATTCATGATATTATTCTTACATGAATATTCATGAAGTAAAGTGTTAACTTTCTACCCGGGCGTTCTACTGTGCACGAACTAATGCAATTTGTTCCAAAAAACGTCTGGGGCCATCCTCCACTTGTAATTAGCTCGACGTCGCGATATGATTGAAATACCCCGCTAATGCGACCACCTAGAAGAAGCATAATTCTGGGTGCTAGATGCAGGTGGTAGCTTAATGCAGGTAAAAGTAATGAATGCAAAAAGCTCCTAGAGGAGCTTTCTGCATTATTTTTGCCCTGCATTAAGCAACCACCTGCTTATAAAGACATCCATGTGTATTCATTAAGTGGTCGCATTAGAGGGGTTCTACTGTACTGTTAAAGCGACGTAGAACCCGGATACAAACACTCAAGCCTCCGATACTAGGGGCCAGGTACACACAAACAAGCCTCCGATACTAGGTGTCAGGTACACACAAGCAAGCCTACGATACTAGGGGCCAGGTACACACAAACAAGTCTCCGATACTAGGGACCAGGTACACACAAACAAGCCTCCGATACTAGGGACCAGGTACACACAAATAAGCCTTCGATACTATGGGTCAGTTTATGATAACAGTTGCAAACGTTATATCTAGAGTAGAACAAGTCCTGAGCGGCCATCCTTTTTTCAACATAGGAGTCTTAAAAGCAGGTGGTTGCTTAATACGGGGCCAGCGTAATGCAGAAAGCTCCAGAAAGCTTATGCATTTTTACCAGGATTAAGCTACCATCTGCCGTACAGCCCATAATTAAACCTTTTTGGTGACCGCTTAAGACAGTTTCTACTGTATATCAAGATGAGACACCGAGTAACCTATCGGCTCATCAGGATAGCTTGACACTCAGACACTGATGTGATCACACTAAACAGACCTAAACAGACGTCTTAACCAGTTTGTTAAACTGGCTACAGTAGAACCTGTTTTGAGCGACCGCTTAACACATTGCCCCCTAGTGACGCATTTTTTGCGACTCTATGAAATTCACATTGTGAAACCATTGTGATAAATAGAGCATTTGCTCCTATAGGAACAAATGCTCTATTTATCACAATGGTTTCAAGTTACACAATTCTAAAAAAAATCCTTTTCTCTAGTTAATACTCCTTTTCGGTAGATTAATTAAAAAAGGTTGGATCTTAAAATAGCCTAGGAGAAATTGAGTTAAGACAGGTTCTGCTGTATATTAATTTGGCATTATTTTGGTAACTGACATAGTAGCAAATGGTGTAGACTTTGATCCTTCATGAGTCACTTAATCTGGGTCTGTACTATTTGAATAAGTGTGTCCTTCCAAATACTAAGAGTAATGGCGGTAAATGGAAGATAATCTATTTTTAGAATTGTAGCAGACGATAATTCGAGCAGACGAACGTTATGTACTGTTGAAATCGTGAACAGTTCACCCTTTTCCTGTTCTGTATTCATGTAATAGAAAGTGGCATCGTGAATATCTATTAGCAGAATTTTTATTGGGTTTTTTCTTCAAAACAATTTTAGCTTTGACGAAAAATGTAGCAGTCGTCTGATCTGATTCTTACGAAAGACCTGCGGTGACATTTCCATTTCAATATTTCACACAAAGTAATTCTTGATTTCACGATTTCACGATTTCACAATTTCACGATTTCACGATTTCACTTCAAAATTTCACGATTTCACGATTTCACAATTTCACGATTTCACGATTTCACGATTTCACGATTTCACTTCAAAATTTCATAATTTCACGATTTCATGATTTCACAATTTCACGATTTCACTTCAAAATTTCACGATTTCACAATTTCACGATTTCACAATTTCACGATTTCACTTCAAAATTTCACAATTTCACATTTTCACGATTTCACAATTTCACAATTTCACGATTTCACAATTTCACGATTTCACGATTTCTCTTCAAAATTTCACAATTTCACAATTTCACGATTTCACGATTTCACGATTTCACTTCAAAATTTCACGATTTCATAATTTCACGATTTCACAATTTCACGATTTCATGATTTCAATTTGTCCATTTGAATTGTTATGACGTCATCAAAACGCACATGTTGAAGTAAAAGCCACGATGAAAGAAACGGCGGAAAACTATGACAATCTTCCCTTCCAGAACTGTAGGGCCGAGGGCCTTCATATTTTGCATGTAACTTGTGCTCATGGTCCACCATCAATATTGTTTAACCCTTTCCTGCATGAATATTCATGCATGAGAATTGCCAATCATGTGTTTATTATGTTAAATCATTGTCTTATGTTTGTAGGACACTGTATTGGAGGAGAATTTAATTAATAATAAACTGTAAGAAATAATGACATCATGGATTTTAAATAAGATTAAATCCTATAGGAGTCGTCTGATCTGGGTCTACTCTGTTTGCAAAGGCGTAGAAAGATGTATTTATGGATCTCCAATCGCCATCCTGATTTCAAGGGTGAGAGTCACTCTGTTGCCTTATTTACGTCAAGCGTGTCACGTGACTAAAATATTTTAAATGAAGTTGAAATTGCGAAATCGAGAAACTGTGAAATCGTGAAATTGTGAAATTTTGAAGTGAAATCGTGAAATCGTGAAATTGTGAAATTGTGAAATCGTGAAATTGTGAAATCGTGAAATCGTGAAATCGTGAAATCATGAATTGTATCTTGAAGTGGAAATGTCACCGCCGGTCTTTCGTAGATTCTACTCTGTTTGCAAAAGCGTGAAAAGGCGCTTATATGAGAAAAAGGATTACGCCTTTCCCTGTTTCGTGAATATTTATTAGCTGAATTTGTATAATGTAATATTACACAGGATGTTTTGATAATGGTAGAAACTGTTAGCCAATAGTAGCCGTCTGATCTGGGCATTCTCTGTTTGCAAATGTGGGAAAAGGTTTTTATAGGAAGGAACGGGTTGACGTTTTTTTGCACCTTTCTATTCAACGAACCTTACAGTGATGCCTGATAAGCAGATTCCAATTTTACTGAGAATGATGAAAATAAACTATTGTAGTCGGGCATGTCTGGCAATCAAACGCACGCGTCCTTACAAATAGATTTACCCATCCATATTTCATATTCTTGAAACGGAATTGACCTTCGTAGAAGCCAGCACAATACCCAACCAAATCATTTATAGATCTTAATTCCACTGGAAAATAAGCATTACACATAAACTCTGAATATTGAAAATAATTTAACAGAAAGAGGATGCATGTACGGTCGAATGATTCCAGCCGAGATTTACTTGTGTTGTCGATGAAATACTGCAAACTCAAGACATACAGTGCAGTCCTAGTTCGGACGCCACCTCAGGGACTACGCTGTTTGTCTCATCCTCCAGTTCTGCGCCTGTGGGGGTTTCCTTTGAAATTTGCATTTACAGTAGAACCCCTCTAATGCGACCATTTAATGAATAAACATGGATGTCTTTATAAGCAGGCGGTTGCTTAATGCAGGGCAAAAGCATTACTCCCCCCCCCCCCCCTGCATTAAGCTATCACTTGCATCTAGCACCAAGAATTATACCTCTTGTAGGTAGTCGCATTAGCGGGATTTTACTGTATTTATTTATTCACGGCGCGAATGGCTGTTTGTATAGACAACACCATAAGGTAAGAGAATGAACTTTATTCAAAATAAAACAATCCTAATCTACAGTAAAACCTCGCCAATTGGCACTTTAAGCAAATCAAATAATGAGATTTGTAGGCAAGTGGGTGCAAATCATGTAGTAAGGTCACAGAGGAGCTTTCTGCTCTGTTAGCTTTCTGATTGACCGTCACCTTTCATTAAGCTGCCACCTGTCTTAACCCTTTCCTTCATATAAACGTGTTTTCACGCATTTGCAAACAGTGAAGACCAAGATCAGACAGCTGATCAGGGTCTGCTCTGTTTGCTAGTGGAATTTGAAAGATCTGGGGTTTTCCTTTCTAAAATGGCTACAATGTTCAACCTTCAATATTTCATTATACGTATTTTATCTATGAATATTCAGTAGGTATTGAAATTTGGAATAAATCTGTAACATGTAAAGAGTAAAAGACTGGTATATAGTTAGGATAGTGTAGTGTTTAGGAGCCCTCTCATCTGGGTCTACACTGTTTGCAAAGGACATTAGTGACTCGTTTCCCGCACTGAAAGGGTTCATTCAGACAATAGGTAACCCTTCTCCTGCAGAGCGACCTAGCCTGCATTGACGACCTAGCCTGCATTGACGACCTAGCCTGCACTGACAAGTACAGTAGAACCTGTCTTAAGCGGGCATCAAAAAGAGGACTAATGATGGGTCTGTCATGCAGGTGGTAGCTTAATGCAGGTCAAAAGTAATACAGAAACCTCCTATAGGAGCTTTCTGTATTACTTTTGTTCTGCATTAAGCTACCACCTGGTTTTTAAGACTCCTATGTTCAATAAATGAATGGTCGCTTAAGAAAGGTTCTTCTGTAGCTTGGATCCAGTTGCGACGCCGAGGAACTTTACGTATCATCATTTCCAACTTGTTGCATATCTCAAGAGCTGCATATGATCGCAGTTTAAGCAGACAATCATGTTTCCTGTAAGCTTATGGTTAACCCTTTCCCTGTTCTATGTTTATTCCAAATTCCAATACCTACTGAATATTCATAGACAAAATTGTTATAATAAAACAAGGAAGGTGAAACGTTGTAGCCATTTTAGAAACTAAAGCAAAATATATATCAACTTCCATTAGCAAGCAGAGCAGATCCTGATCAGACGGCTCATACAGGAGCCGTCTGATCTGGGTCTACTCTGTTTGAAAGTGCGTGAAAAGGCGTTTATATGAAGGAAATTGTTAACATATAAACCATTTTGATTAGCAAGATAAAATTTTGGACGACTTCAATAAGTTGTTTTGTTCATTCTCTATTATAGAAACAGAAAACCATATATACAATTCTACAATCAAAACAAAATTGAACCAACAATTTGAAAAGTAAATCCCACTACAATAATATACAAAATAGTATATAAAAACTATATAAAAAAATTGCATTGTCAGTGATGGAAATAATTGAACTAGAAATATATACAATAAAGCCTCTCTAATCCGGACGTTAACTTAAGTATAGATATCGGTCTTGGAGACAGGTGACAGCTTAGTGCAGGGTGAAAGCCACGCAGAAAGCTCCTGGAGGAGTTTCTGCATGACTTTCACTCCGCATTAAGCAGGCACCTGCCTAAAGTATCCAAATCCTTCTCAACTACAATTATTTTTAGCGGGGTTCTACTGTATATGCAGTAAAGCCTAATTTAACCGAACTGTTAGTAGAGGAGAAATAAAGAGAATCTGTTTTTGCAGATGGCTGTAGATGGCTGTTTAATGCAGGGTGAATGTCATACAGAAAATCCCAGTGAAGCTTTCTGTATTTTTTACCCTGTATTAATCTTACCAGTCTGATCAGGTTCTGGTCAGTTTGCTTATGGAATAATATAGATTTGGCTATGGCCTAAACTCTATGTGTTCATTTTCCATTATGAAAATGAATCTAATTAATATTTATGACGTCATTTTTTCTTACATGAATATTCTTGGTGTAGAGGGCTAATGACCGATAATGACACTCGTTGGAGTGTACGGGTTAGTGAGGTTCTAATGTATTGTTGCATTGTTGTGAAATTGTTTCCAAAGGGAAAACCACACCTATTACATTTACATATAACTGATTCACACGATCTCTGCACACAACACCTCGAAAACAAACGGGTTACTATGGTTACTATTTTGCAGCGTCACATATAAATAAACCTATATAGCATATTTAGCAAAATTCATACGATGAAGTTACAACATATTTGCACAAATATCTCGATATAGTATTTACTCTCTATGTCATTCAGCTTAGTCACAGCGCACATGTAGAAAGCTGTATTAAGCGGACATTCAGTTATTGAGCACATGAGTCTTAAAAAGCTGATAGTTGCTTAATGTAGGGCCAGGGTAATGCAGAAAGTTCCTAAATTACCTGAATTAAGCTACCACCTGCCTTACAAGCCCATAATTAGACCTCTTTTTTGATGGCCGCTTAAAACAGGTTATACTGTATCTTAATACCCCTATCCTGCTGTGCATATTCTTCACTGACAAGTTTTTACTTTTAGTCCATCTCATACTGACAATCGTACCTTTTAGTCATTCTCGTACTGACAATCGTACCTTTTAGTCCTTCTCGTACTGACTAGCGTACCTTCTAGTCATTCTCGTACTGACAATCGTACCTTTTAGTCATTCTCGCACTGACAATCGTACCTTTTAGTCCATCTCGTACTGACAATCGTACCTTTTAGTCCTTCTCGTACTGACAATCGTACCTTTTAGTCATTCTCGTACTGACAATCATACATTTTAGTCCATCTCGTACTGACAATCGTACCTTTTAGTCCATCTCGTACTGACAATCGTACCTTCTAGTCATTCTCGTACTGACAATCGTACATTTTAGTCACTCTAGTAGTGACAATCGTACATTTTAGTCACTCTAGTACTGATAATCGTACCTTCCAGCCACTCTCGTAGTGACAATCGTACATTTTAGTCATTCTCGCACTGACAATCGTACCTTTTAGTCACTCTCTTACTGACACTCGTACCTTTTAGTCATTCTCATACGAAGCACGTTGTCACAGACGTTTTGCAGACAGCTAGGATCCAGATGAGACGCCGGGTAACGTAGCGTCTCATTGGGATCCAAACTGTTACAACCTTATACTCGGTCAAGATTTTCTCAAACTTCTTAAACGGATCGGAAGTAGGAAAAAACTACAACATATCAGAGATTGTGCAGGCATATGTTCGCAGCATAAGGGTTACATGTAGGCTTCGAAAACAATGTAAAACTCATAACCACACCCATATCTAGACTACTATTTAATAATCAAAACAAATATGAACAGGAGCAGCTCTAAGCAAACATTCTTCTCGTAACAGCACTTATGTTAATCCTTTCAAATCTGAACTTTCAGAGTGAAATAACCCAACATTTTCCTATAGTACAGTAAAACCTCTCTATAACGGTCCCTAAATTACATCAAGTATTTCGTGTTAAATGCAGGTGGCTGCTTAAAGCAAGGTGAAAGTAAAACAAAACGTTCCTATAGAAGCGTTCTGTTTTACTTTACCTTGCTTTAAGCAGTCACCTGCCCTAAATACCAGCTAATTTACACAATTTAGTGGCCGTTATAGAGATGTTTTACTGTAGTACTATAGACTCCATTCGGGATTAAACTCGCTAGAGGATTCGGAAAAAAACAGTGCAGGCCCTGATCAAATGTCTCCTCTAGGAACTCTCTGATATGGATTACATGTCAAATGACAGTGCATGCATGCCCCATAAAGTGTTTATCAACCTTTAGCCTGCTGAGCAAAATTGTGTTTGCAGAAAATGTCGCCGATTTCAATTGTCACTGTTCATTTGTCTTGTATTTCTTTTCAACAGCACGGTCAGAGTATCAAACAGTTTGGATCCTGATGAGACGCCGAGTTACTCGGCGCCTGATCATGATACAAACAGTTTGCAGAGGTAATCAGTCATCAGCTCCCGCAGTAGGCTAAAGGTTAAAGAATGTTTCTACAACAGTTGTTATTGTTGAAGTAGTAAGCTCGTCGTTCCAAGAATAAGTTTTGCACCAGCTGCTAAGTTACTTACATTCAATGCAAATGTAGTACAAACAAGACATAACTATCTCATCATAGGGACAAAGAATGCATGATTTAATGACTCTGTGTACTACGGGTTGTTCATTTATGTAGTCACAAAGTTTTATACAAATTATATGTTCCTGTAACCTTGACTTTGATATATGGTCTAACAAATAAACATATTGCAACATTTCATCATGGGGCATACGCACCAGGGGCGTAACTAACTCCAAATGTAATGTACGCACCGTGGCTATATGGGTCCGTGGCATGTAGTTTTGAAACTATTGTGAAAAATAGAGCATTTATAATTATGTTTTCACCTTTCCGACTGATTTTACTGGTGTCGCTAGCTATGCCCCTGTGCATACACTATTTGATGAGTATGTGTTAGCCGTTCTGTGTAATATTTTAGTTAAGATCTATCAATTCTGGTCTTGTCCTTTGACCCATGACTTTGAAAATAAATAAATATATGTCTTAACTCTTTCGGCGCCAATGTCGCCTGTTGGCACCATTGAAAACAGTGCAGCCCCAGGTCAGATGCCGCCTTTTAAAGGTATCTGACCTGGGACTTCACTGTTTCCTGTATTATTTTAGCCCAAGCATACAGGTTTTTAAAAACAAATGTTTTATCAATATACCTTTATCATTTAGTTTAGAATTATATTTAATATGAAATTATTATTGCAGACGACCATTTTAAATTCGGCGCCAAAAAAGGCGCCAACACCGTTTGTCAGTTGATGGATACACACACGGACAGACGGACGTACATGGCTACAAACAGCAGCGATGTTATTTCCCCATCACATCTTTTTGCCACAACAAAACTAGCTGGTTAAGAATTAAACGTCACATAATGATATGAAATATTGAGCATGATACGTTTACCGTTTGCATTGTCTTTGATGATAGAAATACAGCAAATGTAAAAAGTGCACATTGTTGCATTGTTGTGCATAAAATGCTTAAATACATATTATAACATAACAAAATAGAATAAAAGAGAACATTATGAGATAGCGAAGCATGATGGGATAGTAAGGGATGATGTTCTATACAAGACAGGACAATGTTTGAAACATCTGGAATATATTGCATGAAAATATTGTGGGGTTGTGGATTTGTTTTCATGTTTATGGTCATACATGTGGCGTTCAAGAACATGTTTTCGTGCTTCAATAGAAATTTATTTAAAGCTTTTACAATATTGAATACTTACTCACAAACCTTTAACGCCGTGTATACACATTTTAACGCCGTGTATACACATTTTAACGCCGTGTATACACACTTTAACGCCGTGTATACACATTTTAACGCCTTTGTAAACAGAGTAGACCTAGACTAGACAGCTACTATAGGAGCCATCTGATCAGGGTCTGCTCTGTTTGCTTATGGAATAACATATATAAATTTAATTCCACAATTTATTTCATGGCAACATTTCCCTATATTCATATTACATGTGCATTTATACAAATTAATCTAATCAATTTATTGATGATACTGATCATGCGCAAATTCATCACCAATACATTTACACATACCAACCTATAAGTATTGGTACCACCTGTAACAAACTATTAAACCATACATGGCTATCCGCGACCTGACTCGATAAATAGTTTCTCAAAAGCTTACTTGAACGAACCAGAACCATAATTATACATGTATACATTATACATGTACCAGCCTATAAGTCTTGGTACCGCACACACAACATAGCTAACACAGAAACTATATTGACCCTTACTTCGCCGTGAAAAAAAGATTGTCTGCTAAAATTATATCTTGTGCAAATTTGACTAGTTCCGTTTGAGAAACTATAGATCGAGAGTCAAACACATTGGATACTGATTAGCCGCCAAATACCGGGCCTCTCATCTCGATTTATGACATTTGTAAATATAAAAAAAGCCATATTAACGCATTTTGCGCATCTATAATATTCAAATTTTGAAACCATTGGGATAAATAGAGCATTTGCTCCATATGAGCAAATGCTCTATTTATCACAATGATTTCAAGACTACACAATTCTAAATCTCTCCTTTTCTATAGTTAATGCTTCTTTTCGGTAGATTTATTCAAAGAGGTTGAGTCTAAAAATAGCCTAGGAGAGAACGAGTTAAACAATAATATAAAAAGTCCTATTGTACAACCAATTAGCCCTCTTAGACAATCAACAAAGAGCGGTATTAAACAATAACCCTTAAACCCCTACGAGACAATAAATACCAAAATGCACTGTTTACAACTTAAACTCTCGCTGTCAATTGCTGTCATCTGTAAAATTAGTACTGCTTTAAGTTTCAGTGTTGAACTTTATTTTTAATTTTTGTTGCAAATTCACAATCACAGTAGCCAACAATGTTGACCCTGTTAAGACACCGAGTGGCTCGACGTATCATCAGGCTCCGATGTTATAAAACTGTTTTACTTGGATCTGAGACAATTCTGAAGCATCTGATTGGTCAGATTCTGAGTTTGCTCAGAATCTGACCAATCAGACACTTGAGAATGATCTCAGACTCAGAAGTTTTATAATCGTGGGCCCTGGTTCAAAATTGTTTGCACAGATTCACAACTGACAGCGAAAGTGTTGAACAAAAGTTTACAAAATACATGAGTACAAGAGAACCACTCGTGATCGGCCATTAAATGAATTAAACTATTTCACTATAATGCTTAGTTGTTCGTAAAATCCGTTTACTTTCATTATTTAGTTGTCTCCTTTTCTTAATAAAGATAACTAAAGTATCAAACAGTGTAGATCCTGATGTTGTTCGGCATTTTATCTAAATTCAAACGGTTTGCACACGTAATCACGTTTGCCATTGAAAGCGTAAGTACTAATGGCATGTGGAAGCGTAATGCAAAACGAAAATAATGCGAAAAGCTCCTTTGGGAACTATATGTATAATGTTTGCCCTGTGTTAAGCTAATACCCACCTAAAATACCCTGCAATAGACATCTTGTGAGTTGTAGACGTAGAGAGTTTTTACTGTACCTGTCCCAATACTGGTTCATAATCATACACTGTCTACATGCTTCGTGCAAACAAAAATGCTGGTTTAGCACTTAGCACGCTCTCCGCGGCCTAACTCGTATTTGCAAACAATTTTTATCCAAATGAGACGCCGACTAACTCGGCGTCTAATCAGGATCCAAAATGTTTGCAAATGCGAGCAATAGTTTCTCAAAAGCTTGATCGAACCAGAAGTTGCTGAATTTTAAAATACATTTCTCCTTCTTTACCCAAGCCCTCTTGTATAATTACATATATCTTCACTGTGTACACGTATTTCGCTGTGCAGTCACTGCTGTGGAGTGCACTGGTTGCACAATCAAATTGTAAATAGTGCAGACCCTGATGAGACAGCTCCTGCAGGAGCTGTCTCATCTGGGTCTTCACTATTTACAGGTAGGTATATTGACGTGAATAGCAAGCGAAGGGTTAAAATTGCAACAGGTGAAAAAATTAAGCAGACATTATTTTTTCATAGCGGGAAGACAATATCGTAGGTTAGTCACCCGAAATAAACATATAACAAGAAAATTTTCTAAGTAACTATTAATTAAGTTTTATAAAAAAAAACCTGGCCACCTTGATCCAACTCTGGTTTAATTAGACACACGCTTAAAAATGAGACAAAAGAATGTTCTAAAGTACGGGTAGCCTCAAAAAGAGCATTCTATCAACATTAAAGAGCAAAACTGTCATTAATCTTTATCCGGCTAAACGTCGTAAACGAGAACAGCTTCGATTTAGCTAATACTTTTCCGCTAACTCAACCTCACAATATTGTCTCATTTTCAGTTTCTCAAATTTTCGTTTCTTGACTGAATCGGAAGTGGAAATAGCTCCGGATCAGACTCTGACCAGACATACTTGTCCTACAGTAGAATATGGGTTCAAACTATGCCTGCATGATGCACAAATAAACAAGCCCATAATCAGCTGTGCTCCCACCAACACAAAGCAAAGCGCGCCCATAGCTTCTAAAACAGCTGACGTCAGCAATGTTTTGCACCAATAACGCGTATTGTTAGGGTTAAGTCATGATTTTTGTCATGATTGTTGTGTCTAAACGGTAAACATCTAGACTATGATTCATGGTACAGTGTAAATTGGCGTTTCATATTGAAAGCGCAGAGTCGTTTAAATATTAGTTACAAGGATTTCTATTAAGACTTCCCCTAATTGTACCCATATCAATCTAGTTAAGTAATGCGATATGTTTTGTCTCAGGCAACTTACCCTTACCCTGTTCTGAAAACAATAGGGTCTACTCAAAATTGTATCTGGTGCACTTTTGACTACTTATCGATTCGATCAAGCTTTTCAGAAACTATTGACCGAGAGTCAAACAGCTTTGATCCTGATGAAACGCCGAGTTACTCGGCGTTTCATCTGGATCCAAGCTATTTGCAAATACCAATCAGATCGTGAGTAACGAAATCAGGGTTAACATACACGAACTTTGCACGTCCCCAGCAACAGCGACACAGAGCAAACACGCGTGATCTTTATCACGCTATTGGCGAATTTCGTATAATATCTATATCCAGTTTGGACCCCGAGCAACTCAAGTACTCATCATGAATTACAACTGTTTGACAATCTAACAATTTAACAATGAACAACACCTCTTTTACTTAAAGTTACTTTAGTTAACTCTTGTCCTGACTTGCGCGACCTGGTTTTTTAAATAGCCTACATGCAGACTAGATGCCGAGTAACTCGGCGGTTCACCAGGATCCCATCTATTTGATACTCGATTGATAGTTTGTCAAAAGCATTGAAATGATATGATATGTGGTTTAATTAACCCTTTACAAGACAGAGACATCTTGACACGCCTTTGCGAGCAGAATAGACCTAGGTCACACAGTTCACGCAGGAACCGTCTGATCTGGGTCTGCTTTGTTTGCCTACGGAATTATATAGATCTGATTCTAAACTGTGTACAGTTGCCAAACATACTCTGCTCGCATGCCATAGTAACAATTTTCTAATAAATAAGCGTTTTATGTCATTATGTCTTTTTGTCTCCCATTACTTCCTAGATACGCCTTTCTACGCCTTTGCAACAGAGTAGACCCAGATCAGACGGCCCATGTAGGAACTGTCTGATCAGGGCCTGCTTTGTTTGCTTTATATGAACTGATACAGATATGATTATACGGATTCTGCCATGGCAAAACATTCATGTATTCATTCCTGTGACATAACAAACAATAACCTAATAATTATTCATGATGTCATAATTTCATTCGTGACTATTCACGAGGCAGAGGGTTAAGCAGTGGCTATAGGATGAGGGTTAATACAGAGTGCTTTTTGTTCCGTATTCTGGAGACGGGTTCATCGTTATATATTCTAACCTTTTAGGATAATATACCAGTGACTCGGCGTAAATAATATTTTCAATAACGTCGAGCATTCAACTTTTGATGAGTAGATAAACTTGAGTCAATGCATTTATACCACATAAAAGCTGCAGCGAGGCTTGACGGTAAATAGCAACAAAGTTGTATAGGCATAAACACTCACACATAGATAGATATATTTACAGTGTTAGCACTTTACGCTGCCAATGTCGCATCTGTGATTACCTATGCAAACAGTTTGGATCCAGATGAGACGCCGAGTAACTCGGCGTCTCATCAGGATCCAAACAGTTTGTTACCGTGACTATGGTTTTGAAACAAAAATGAATAAATGTAAAAAATGAAAATTGCAGTAGACGTCAGAGGTTGCAGACGACAAAGTTTGGCAGCGAAAGAGTTAATACACTTGAAAACATAGCAAACCCATATCATGATACTCCGGTAGGAAATGTCTGATCAGGGTCTGCTCTCTTTTCTTATTGCATTATATAGATCTGATTATTCTACACTTTCTGCCATGGGCAAAATTTCCCTTCTTCATATCTTCATAATCATGCCCCTTTAAAAAGTTAGTTCATTAGTTTTTCAAGCTGTCCTTATTTCTTATATAATAATCATGAAGTAACTGAAGTAACCTATAACATTTATAAATATGCACACAAAAAACCAATGTACCCAAACCCCTTTAAATCTTAAAACAACAGCCTATGGTGTTTATGATGAATATGATATGGACATTAAGTATATTAACCTGACAAGTATTCTAGTGAATTCATATACTAGTCGTTTTGAATAATATAATTATCATTGAAACATTTGTCTGAATAAGAACGATTTACCATGGGAATCGCTTACTCTATTTGGACAGACAAACTTAGGCAAATATATCTGGCTCTACACAAGTTGCTACCATGTCAGTCTAATTTATGTAATCAAAATTATGCGAGTTTGAACTAACCCATGTAGAGAGTCGAGGGTGTGTGAAGATACGTTAGTTAATTATGCTAAGTACGTGTACATACACAGTTACAAACACAGGCAAATGCTAAAAATCAAGACACACATAATTATGTAGTATCCGCAGCAATTATCGTCCTGAATGCAAAATGTGCATAATCAACATAAAACATTTTCCCTGATCAATATGCATGTAAGAAATACTGACATCATGAATACCAGTCAGATTCATAGTTATAATAGCACATGGCCACAGGCATGTTTAACCATATATATCATATAAAATAGTCTTATCTATATTATGTCATAAGCAGACTGGGCAGACCCTGACCAGATGGCTGCTGCAGGCTGCTACTAAGTCTACATTTTTGCAAAGGTGTAGAAAGGCGTATTTATGGAGTAAAGAGTTAATGTGATCAATGAAGACTGAACTTTGCACAAACCTGTAAACATGATTTGAGCAAATAGATTGTTCTACCAAATTCAAAACATACATGTATGATGTGAAACGTTAATACCAGGCTAATCCGAATTTTTAGTAAAAATGTAATAATGGTAGGTAGATATTTAATACAGCGTAAAAGTCATGCAAAACGTTACACCTGCATTAACCCCCACCTCTTAATAACGACCGATAATGACACTGGTTTGAACGTCGGGTTTACAAGGGTAACACTTTACCTGCCTAAAATACCTTAATACGTCTGAAGTAAACATTCGGTTTAGAGGAGTTTCACTGCACATTTTAAAGACTCGTACATGAAAATAGGACAATCTCTCTCTCTCTCTCTCTCTCTCTCTCTCTCTCTCTCTCTCTCTCTCTCTCTCTCTCTCTCTCTCTCTCTCTCTCTCTCTCTCTCTCTCTCCTCTCCACTCTCTCTTCTCGCTCTCTCTCGCTCTCTCTCTCTCGCTCTCTCTCTCCCTCTTACTTTCAATAGAGCAACATCTTGAAAAACAGACGTTGTCAATATAAAATTTGGTGATAATGTGGAGCCTATAAAAATTTAAGCACAGCCGCATTCTCCGACTATTAGGTCGGGGACATCTATTTTCCGAACTACATTTTCGCTGTCTCGGTAAATGAGACTCTGTGGGTGGCGGAAGGATACGGGCGAACAACATGGCTGCAGGGTTACGTGATTATAGGCGAACGTTTGTTTCAAAGTCTGCACTAGTCTGGTGTGGTTATAATGGGCTGCCTGGATACCTGTAAAATACGTTACGATAACTGATCAATCTCGTGCAGACAAAAACTTGCTATAGTAATTAGGTCAGTTGTCTGACTCAAATGATGCCAATGCCCTTCGAAATACATACATAAATATCAATAATATTGAGAGTAGACTTCGACCATTCAAAAAGGTACGATATTCTGCACCAAAAAAGACTTCATGAATATTAATTAGATTATTTTTTTATATAATGGCGCATGGCAACAGGAAAATTGACAATGACAGAAACTGTGGAATCATATCTATATTATTTCATAGGCAAACAGAGCAGACCTGGTCAGCCGGCTCCTACTGGAGCTTGCTCAGAATCTGACCAATTAGATACATGAGAATGATCTAAGACTCAGTTTCAGAAGTTTTATAACCTAGGACTTTGGTCTGCTCAAATTTTGATCTGTAGTATTTTTGTCTAATTCTGATGCGATAATACTTTTAACCCATTCCCTCATAGTTTTTTTATAGATCCAACCTCTTTGAACAAATCTACTGAAAAGGAGCATTTACTAGACAAAATGGAAACTTAAGAATTGCGTAGTTTTTAAATCATTGTGATAAATAGAACATTTGCTCCTATGGCGAAATCTTATAGTTTCCAAACGTGATTTTTACAGTGGAATCAAAATGCGTTAATATGAGGGAATGCATTAAGGAACGATTGACCAAATGTCAAACAGCTTGGATCCTGATGAGACATGTCATTTGGAACCATGCTGTTTGCAAACGTGAGTGGTGTCACAGACGTAGACTTGATAGCACATATGATTAGTGAAATAGTGTTACCGTTACATGAACCGATGCAATAGTTGGGCTGGATAGAGACGGGAGCCATGATGTAGTCCCACCCTATTTCACTGAAGTTTATCTCTAATGTCTCTTTGTGGCAACAGTTGGCCCCACCCTCGATGCAGTCAGTGTCACGCTTAACTCGCTTTTTGTTTGGCATGTCTTTCTTCATGTAGAAAACCATTATTGGTGTCAAACCTTAAACGGGCAAAAAGTACAAGAACATAAATCATACAGTAACTCCTAGCTGTTCCGCACATTCAAACAAATATCAGCCTCGGTCTTTAAGACGAATGACAGCTTAATATATGGTGATCTACGTCTACTTTGTTTGCAAATGCATGAACAATTGAAAGCTTTATGACCATCGCGAAAAGAGATGTATCAATGAATTTTGCAAGTACAGTTGAACTTCGATATCTCGAACTCGGATAACTCGAACTTCGGATAATCCGAACTGAAAGTTCGGTCCTACCGAAATTTGCAATACAGGATTGTTCTAAAATGGGTATCACTACAATATCTAAAAATACATGTGACAGCTTAGTGCTGGTCGAAAGTAATGCTGAAAGCTCCTACAGGAGCTTTCAGCATTACTTTTGACCTGCATTAAGCTATGATCTTGAGATATTGGTCAGATCGGATTACTCGAACCTCTGTTATCTCGAACTAATTTTTATGGTCCCTTGAAGTTCGAGATATCGAAGTTCAGCTGTATTTCAAACATACAACTGAACGCAAATTTAGTACGAACACATAAAGCAACAGTATGCTAAAATGGTCATGTTATGCCTACCTTCTTTATCGCCATATATTGTTTTGTAACTTCGGCGCTTGCACGTTCGACACGTGATGGCGAGTCCATTGTTGCGGTGGGGCTTGGACAGCCAGCGCATCACAGGTCTCTTCAAATAGATCTTCATCCAGCCATACTTCAGGCTGGTCTCCAACCTTTTAATAACGTTTCGTGTGCGCAGTTCCTCTCTGCCCCCCTTGGTATATTTGGTCAGCTCGGAAACCATGAACGTCTGAAACAGATTTTAGTGTGTTAACCCTTTCGCTGCCAATGCCGGATATGTGATTACATATAAATGCAAACAGTTTCGGTCCAGATGAGACGCCGAGTAACTCGGCGTCTCATCAGGATCCAAACTGTTTGTTACTGTTACTATGTTTTTGAAACAAAAATGAAGAAAATCAAAAGAATGAAAATTTGTAGCAGACGACAAAGTTAGCAGACGACAGAGTTTGGCAGCGAAAAGGTTAATGATACATGCAGCGTTTTATTTTCATCCTCGTTTCCTTGGTGAACAAAATATGCATTTTAACATATTACCCCATAGGCTATTTTAGACCAAACCTCTTTGAATAAATCTCCTAAAAAGAAGCATTTGCAAGGAAAAAGGGAACATTTTAGAATTGTGCATTTATATAAGGCGTCAATATTGGGGAATGGGTAAAATGAATATAATTCTCAATTTGAGGGTTGTTTCTCCATGAATTGATTTTCCGATGTGATTTTGGGGCATAATTTGTGAACGAAACATTGTAGAATGTTCTCGGATCTGATCTACACTGTTTGCCTATATCCCATAAACTTCCACAATGTACACATCGGTTACACCATAAATCTAATAACGCGATTATCGTATGGAACTACGCTAAATGTGAAAACATTTACGAACAAAACGTTGGTAACTATATATCATAGTTTAATCAAGACCAGAAAGTGTATTTCTTACCTGTTTATAGTGGTCATTCAAGTCTACCTGCTTGTACACCCAGAGCTCTACACTTGCTACTGCCCGGGGGTTAATCACTTGATCGGAGATGTTGAAAATGTAGCACCCCGTGCCCTTCTTCTGTGTGCATTTGTCAGTGACTGAAGAAATAAGTTGAACACCACTTCATGAGAACATGTCCCTCCAGATATGGAGAATATTTTACATACGAATGTTCCCATTTCTACACACACCCATACTTGAGACCACTTATTGGGATAGTCTCTTTAACCATTTACTTCACAGAAAAGCCTTTCCGTGTCTTTGCAAACACGGTATACCCAGATCAAACGACTCCTATATGATCAATCTGATCAGGATCTGCTCTGTTCGCTTATTGCATTATTATACAGTAAGCCCTCTCTATAACGGCCACTTAATTATGATACTTAGTTCTATTTAGGGCAGATGTCTGCTTAAAACAAGGTGAAAGTAAAGCAGAACGCTCATCTTGCTTAAAGCAGCCACCTGCCTTTAACACAAATACTTGATATAATTTAGTGGCCGTTATAGAGAGGTTTTATTGTATAGATCTGGTTCTACGGTTTCTGCCAAAGTCAAAGCACCCAGTGTTCGTACCGTTATAGAATTCAGTTCAATTCATGATGTAATTACATTAAAGTTAAAATGAGTCTAACGAGTTGTCTGTCATAAGCTATGTGTTTGTTTGAAATAATAACCCTTCTCATGCTGAAATATAAAGCCTGGAAATACCCTTAACCCATTCCCGCATATAGACGCCTTTTGACGCTTCTGTAAAAGTCACTTTGTGAAACCATTGTGATAAATAGAGCATTTGTTCCATAGGAGCAAATGCTCTTTTTATCACAATGGTTTCAACGCTAAACAATTCTAAAATTTTCCTTTTCAGTAGTTAATGCTCATTTTCAGTAGATTTGTTCCAAAAGGTTGGATCTAAAAATATCCTATGCGGGAATGGGTTAAATCCGATTTGTTCAAACTTTTCAGACACTACTGACCGAGTGTCAGGCAGCCTAATTTTTTGGCGTCTTATCTAGATCAAAACTATTTGCAAATATCAGTCAGGTCGCACTTAACATGAGAAGGGTTAAAACGTTTTATCGCGACATATTAACCCTTTCCCTGATGAATATTCATGTAGGAAATAATGACGTCATGAACATTAATAAGATTATTTTTTATAATGGTATATGAACACATGCCATTTTGGCTCAGGCAGAAGCTGTAGAATCATATCTATATTACACCATAAGCAAACAGAGCAGACCCTGATCGGACGACTTTATAATGGCAAATTGACTCAGTAATGTTTGCCATAGTTGAAACTGTAGAATCATATCTATATTATTCCATACGCAAACAGAACAGACCCTGTTCAGATTATCCATGTAGGAGCCGTCTGGTATGGGTCTAATCTGTTTGCAAAGGGAGCTTATGACATGGAGATCGGTAGAGAAAGGTGACTACGGGCTTTTGCCACCGCCTGGATCTTCAAGGACGTCACCGAATATTTTGGCATCGCCTGAACTCCCCAAAGTGTCACCGAACAATTGGTCATAACCTCTGCACGCCCCAATATTGATCGATCATTTTGTAATCGCCTGTACGTCCCAGAATGGCATCGATCATTGTGTCATCGTCTGAAAGTCCCACAGTGTCACAGAGAGGTTTGTCATCGCCTGAAAGTCCAAGAGTGTTACCAAATTTGTCATCGCATGGAAGCACCAATGTTCCACTAAGCAGTTGATAATTGCAATGAAGCCACAGCGTTTAACCGAGCAGATTGTCGTCGCCTGGGCGCCCCAAAGTGTCAACGACACTTTGTCATCTCCTGGACGCCCAAAAGTATCACCGATACTTTGTCGTCGCATGGACTCCCAACCCAAGAGTGTCACAAAGCAGTTTGCCATCGCCTGGACACCCTAGAATTTCAGCGAATAGTGTGTCATCGCTGGAAGGCATAGGGTATAACCGAACATTTTATCATCACCTGGATTTCTCATCATTGGAGTTTCAAAGAGGAAGTATCTGAGCATTACCCCGTGGCCGATGTTACAGGTAGATCTCTTGGCAGATCTTTTTCAAACCGTGGTTTCGTTAATAATTGAAAGTTTAACCACAACTTTAATCGTTGAAATGAGATTAGTTCCACAATGACCACATTAAGCACACCCGTTGAACATTAATCTGATGAGATTAACCCTTCGCTTGCTGAATTTTAAAATACATTTCTCCTTCGTTACCCATGCCCTGTCGTCTAATTACATATATCTCCACTGTGTACACGTATTTCACTGTGCAATCACGGTTGTGGAGTGCACTGGTTGCACAATCAACTTGTAAATAGTGCAGACCCTGATGAGACAGCTCCTGCAGGAGCTGTCTCATCTGGGTCTTCACTATTTACAGGTACGTATATTGACGCGATTAGCAAGCGAAGGGTTAATCTTGATAATGTCAAGTAATTGTCTACTGGTGAAGATTTCATGTAACACTTAATATTCTGTAAAATGATTTCTGCTTCACACGGTTCAAGCTTTTAACAAATTATTCTGTGGCTATTTACCAAGAAATAATGAATACATGAATACTAATGTACTGTATTTTCATAACGGCACTATGAACAAAGGAACATGACAGAAACTGTAGAATCAGGTCTATATTATATCGTCTCGAAGAGACGATTCTAAACAGTGGTCACATCATAGGATTTGGTGGAGAAGTGACGATTGTCGTATTTCGATACGCGCCCTTGTCTGTACCTTTGTATGGTACACTTTCTCATGAATGAGCGCATGTACAGAAAACGCCCTCTAACGCGACCACTGAAGCGAGGTATAATCATTGGTGGTAGAGACGGTTGGCAGCTTTCTGCATTAATTTAGTCCTGGATTACGCAGTCACCTACTTTAAAAGACACTCATGAATAGATGACATTATGATACACATTGTAGCATTGGGTCTAATATATTCTGCTATCTATTTTCTTTATTGTTTTAGTAGTAGTAGTTGTAGTAGTAGTAGTTAGTAGTAGTAGTAGTAGTAGTAGTAGTAGTAGTAGTAGTAGTAGTAGTAGTAGTAGAGGAAGTATAGTAGTAGTAGCAGCAGCAGTAGTCGTAGTAGTAGTAGTAGAGTAGTAGTAGTATTTATCATTATTATTATTACTATTATTATCATTATTATTGATGTTTTATATAATCATTGTTGTTATCATTGTCAAACATCATTATAATTTTTATTACCATTAATATGAATGCTGCTGCTGCTGCTGTTGTTATTGTGTTTTGTTTGTTGGCCATAACTAGCTGTTTCTTCGTTTTTATGCAAGATAAACTAATTGTATAGGCGGCTTAGTTCAGAACTAAGTCAATAGAGCCACGTCCATGAACCCTGGCATAGATTAAACCCAAGACTGATGTACTGATACATGTAATTATTGAAAAGGTACATTAACCCCTTATTCCATACATATGCCTCGTAACACATTTGCAAACAGATAGATCCAGATCAGACGTCTGCTCTGTTAGCTAATGGAACTTTATAAACCTGAATATACAGTTCTTACCAGTGTCAACACTTTTCTTTCTATATACTATTACAGATATTAAGCTTATTGGTGTTCATACATAAGTTGTTTCTTGCATGAATATTTATCGAGTAAAGGGTTAACAATAGTAAGAACTTGAACGACCTAGCTTGAATTACCCCTAGTCATAGATGCAAGAGATAAGAGTGAAAGAGATAAGAGTGACTTGTTATCTTCCAGTATGTCTCTCTCATGCAAACAGCGGGGTTAACCCTTTCCCTCATATAAACGTGTTTTCACGCATTTGCAAACAGAGTAGACCCAGATCAGACGGCTCCTAGAGGAGCCGTCTGATCAGGGTCTACTCTGTTTGCTAATATAATTTGAAAGATGTATGTCTTCACTTTCTAAAATACTATAATGTACTACCTTCCACATTTCATTATATAGCTATTTTGTTATTGAATATTCAGTAGGTATTGAAATTTGAAATAAACATAGAACAGGGAAAGGGTTAAGGGTAAGTTCGGATTCAGCTAGAGGAAATCAAAGTAAGACAATACAATGGATAATCCGACAGCGCATGTGAAAACTATAGCAATAATACTGCATTTCCATAACGCTGTAAAACTTTTACAACGCAACAATCACAATATTATATGCATTGTATGAATCTCACATACTCTAAAAGCTGTGTTTTGGTTTAAGCATATTTTCAAAATACATCGAGTATTCCAAAGCACAATGCAGCCCTTTTATCACATTGGGTGAATATTTTAGAGAACATGGTTGCTTAGAAGTTGGCGAATTTATTCTGTACTTTCAGTAGATAAAAAATCTATATACAGCAAAACCCCTCAATGCCAGACTTTAGTAAAGAAGAAATTCGGCATTTTTTATGCAGGCTCATACTGAGTACAGGGTGAAAATCGTACAGAGAGCGCCACGGTCACCATTCGGCATGGCTTCACCAATCATTTAACTACCACCTGTCTTATCTCTCTTAACTCCATACATACGCCTTTCTACGCATTTGCAAACAACGCACACCCAGATCAGACGGCTCCTATAGGAGCCGTCTAATCTGGGTCTGCTCTGTTTGCTTATGATATGATATAGATATGATTCTATAGTTTCTGTCAGGCCAAATGGAGTAGATGGTTAAGGAACCACATCAATACTAATCTGAAAGTCCGGTTTAGAGTGGTTTTACTGTATAGTAAAGTTTTATCGGACTGTGAAATCATTACAACTTATTGTATTATTCATCACTCATTGCCATAGAATAATCTTCAACGTCTGAATTGCTGTTTGGTTGGATATTTAACGTCCGTATTTAACCATCGAGGGCTAACGGAAAAGGTTTTTTTTCGAGTTTCCTAGATCTTTAACGTGTCCAGTGTAAAACACTGATACACAAATGAAGTTTAACCAGCATCCAGTGAGTGTTAAGCTAACCACTAGTACTACAGTAAAACTTCGATTATTCGAACACTAAAATTCGTATTATTATCGATCTTTAAGACAGGTGGCAACTTAATGCATGGTGAAAGTCATGCAGAAAGCTCCTCCAGGAGCTTTCTGCATAACTTTCACCATGCATTAAGCAGCCACCTGCCTAAAAGGGTCTAAATTCTTCTATACAAAAAATTCGAATAATCGAGATTTTGCTGTATATACATTTACTTGACCCGACAGGGGATCGAATACCCACCACCCCGTTCCTGAAGCGAATGCTCAACCGGCTAAACTAACCGGATGATTCGTCTGATACTACGACTATCTATATAACAATAATGATACTCTGGTATTTACAAACTGTGTACATCAAGGACAGCATCAGTGTTGAGATATAGTGACTGATCATTCATGATTTGCACCGTTTGTCATTCACAAGAACCGTCAGTATTCTGCACGATCCCACTGCAAATAATGCAGCGTGATCACACAACAAGAATCAACTTTCAAATGTTTGCAATGATCAGAACGGTCCCTTTGCTCGCAATTCATGCAAACAATCACGTTTTCACTGCCACGGTCGCCAGAAAGCGATTGCAGTAAAACTTCTCTAAACCGGAATTCTATGAGAGAAGAATTTAGATACTTTTAGGTAGGTGGCTGCTTAATGCAGGTTGAAAAGCATGAGAAGCTTTCTGGGTGACTTTCATTTTGCATTAAGCTGCCTTCTGTCCCCATGATCGATATTTATACTAATTTTAACGTCCGGTTTAGAGAGGTTCTACTGTAAAATTAGCGCCTGCTGCGATGGACGAGTATGTAACTAAATTTACCAACAGTTTTTACATCAATATCGGGTGTCGAGTAGTCGACATCTCACCTGGGTCCAAACTGTTTGACATCCCACTTATATCTGCAAAAGATGTTGAACGAAACTTAACCCATTGCCTCATAGGCTATTTCTAGATACAACCTCTTTGAATAAATCTACCGAAAAGGAGCATTAACTAGAGGAAAAGAAAATTTTAGAATTCTGTAGTTTGAAACCATTGTGATAAATAGAGCATTTGCTCCTATAGTAGCAAATGCTCTATTTATCACAATTGTTTCAGAAAGGCGTACAAAGGGCGTACCGAAAAGGAGCATTAACTAGAGAAAAAGAAAATTTTAGAATTGTGTAGTTTGAAACCATTGTGATAAATAGAGCATTTGCTCCTATAGGAGCAAATGCTCTATTTTTCACAATGGTTTCATAATGTGACTTTTACAGAGTCGTCAAAAGTCGTCAATATGAGGGAATGAGTTAACACAGGCGACAAAATTTGTAGTCGAAACTTATTTAGCCCCAAAAGAGACATATATAAAACACTTACTGTCTTTGCTAAAGATGAAGATTTCTCTTGTTTTCACACTGTGTTCGTCTATTTCGTCTTCGATTGGTCCCTGGTCATTCATAGCAAAATCTTCATCCAGATAAAATTCAAACGGTAACGGGTGTATGGGTCCATCTATCTTCGGAACACTGGTTAGTCCTAGCCTTTTGAGAATAGTTTCCTTGACTTCTTTAGTCCTTAATTGTTTTTCTTGATCTTTGTCAGTGCATTTAGGACATGCGGAGGATGTATACTTCTTGGTTACCGAACTCTCCGGAAAGTCACTACTAGCATGTTGCTTTGCAGACTCAGACTTTCCAGATGCGATATTTTCTTTGCGTGTTTCATTTATGTCTTCTCCGAAGTCTATTCGAGATAACACAGACTTCACAGATAACACAGACTTCACAGTCGTTTGCTCTTTGAAAGTATCAGAAGATCCTTCCTTTATTGTGTCAGCAGCATCAACATCTTCTGCGTAAGAAACTGTCTTAGTCATATCAGATTCAAACACTTCTGGATCTTGTATTGCATGCTCGCGATGTCTTCTATTATGTCTATGGACGTGCTTACTCTTGTGTCCATTCGAATCTTTTACAATAGCTGGTTTACTGCTGACGGTTGCATCGTCTACTTTATCACTTGTTGTGCTAACAGGCTGAGTAGCATCTTCTTTAAGATTATCGGTGTTTTCTTTATTCGAGTCTTCAATTTCGTCGACGGAATCAGTACTATTGCGCACATTTGGCAATTTTCTACCTTCAACAACGATTGCAACGACAGCAAAGCATATTAACATGAAAAGTTTTAATTCCATTTTTTCAATAGTTACTTTCAACCTTCAAAGTTTTCAGACTGTTTGAGTTTTCGTGTTTAACAGTAACAATATTCGTTCGGAAAGACGATTCACACCAATGCAGTAGTCAGCTCTTCTTAACTCACGTTGTTCGTTTGAAATGAGTCCGAAAGCTAGCCCAATCCGGTCTTAAGTCAGTCAGCCCGATATTTTCTAACCTTGAATTCAATATGTACTATTACACCAAGAAGGAAATAACTGGGACAGTGTTGTCTGTCATCACACGTTTTTTAGCACCCAATAAGTACCTATCTCTCCTCAACGCTATGAACCAGCGTTAAAAAGACTGGTTAAACGATACTCAAAGAATAATATTTACCGAACAGCTTGTCGAATTAACCCCCACCCCGCTGTGAACAAAATCATGTCTGCTAAAATTTGGATCTGGTGCAATTCTCATTATGCCAGTTTCGATTAAGCTTTAGAAAAACTATTGACCGATTATCAAACAGCTTGGATACTGATGAGACGCCGAGTTACTCGGCGTCTCATCTGGATCCAAGCTGTTTGCAAATGCGAGTCAATTCACGGATAGCGGGATAAGATTTAAATCTAGTTTCACTTGCTGATTTTTAATCCCAAGTGTATATAAGTTGTTTCAATGTGCAACGTTCTAATTTGATTTTAATCCAGTGGGTAATCGTATATACAGACCATGACATTGGAAGTGTTCCAGATAAATACTACTGATGATCTCCACGCAACACAGCCTACTGAATGATGAAATATTACAAAAAAAATACTAACAGTGTCCTTCATCCTTTAAACAACTGAATAGTAAATAGTAATAAACCAATCCAAAATAGTAAATAAACCAATCAAAGCAAGCATGCACAATCTGTAACGTTAGAAAAACCATTTATTTTAATTGTAATGTATGAAATATATCTGACATTATGTTGTCTTCTTTCATTGCAAAACTACTTACGTAAAGCTTTCTAATTCAAACTATTTACGCAAAGCTCTCTACATTCAGCAAGACAGACATTCAAAGACAAAGTAGATGCTAATAGAGAAGAGGCGGTATTGTAACTGTATTAGCCACTAGCCCTTAGCCTGCTGTGAATAATATCTGTTCAACTTTGGATCCCGTGCTAATTTGACTATATCCGAGTCGATGAAGCTTTTGTGAAACTATTGATCGAGTGTCAAACAGCTAGGACCCTGATGAGATGCCGAGTTAATGGGCGTCTCATCTGGATCCAAACTGTTTGCAAATGCGAGTCACGTGGCGGTTAGCGGGATGAGGGTCAAGTGTTGTTAACCCTTCGCTTGCTGAATTTTAAAATACATTTCTTCTTCTTTACCCATGCCCTGTTGTATAATTACATATATCTTTACTGTGTACAAGTATATCGCTGTGCAATCACTGCTGTGGAGTGCACTGGTTGCACAATCAACTTGTAAATAGTGCAGACCCTGATGAGACAGCTCCTGCAGGAGCTGTCTCATCTGGGTCTTCACTTTTTACAGGTAGGTATATTGACGCGAATAGCAAGCGAAGGCTTAATTAGGCTTAGCGTCTCATAATATATAAAAGTAGCAAAACACTCAAGGTTCTGTACTCTGCCAATTGTGTGGATTGCTTTTTTAGTGTTAACTTTTTCACTGTCACATATTTCTGTCTACAAATCAGTTAACATAACCATTTTTATAATCTCAATATCTCAAACAATCTATATCCTGCTTCAATTTGACCCAAGTTACCCGGCCTCTCATCTGGATCACACCCGTTTGCAAATCTGATCATGGATTTGCCTCTGAAAGTAAAAATATATTAAGCTGTAGAATGCTGAAAATTAGAGATGGAATGGCCCATAACACATTCCCTCCTAGTGACGCATTTTTACGCCTCTGTGAAGGTCACAGTTTGAACCTATTGTGATAAATAGAGCATTTGCTCCTTGGGAGGAAAATGCTCTATTCATCACAATGGTTTCAGATCTACACAATTCTAACCGTTTCCTTTTCTCTAGTAAATGCCCCCTTTTCAGTAGATTTATTTAAAGAGGCTGGGTCTAAATATAGTCTAGGAGGGAATGAGTTAAGTGTTTAACCCCTTCGCTGCCAAACTATGTCGTCTGCTAACTTTGTCGTCTGCTACAAATTTTCATTTTTATGATTTTCTTCATTTTTGTTTCAAAAACATAGTAACAGTAACAAACAGTTTGGATCCTGATGAGACGCCGAGTTACTCGGCGTCTCATCTGGATCCAAACTGTTTGCATAGGTAATCACGTGCCCGGCATTGGCAGCGAAAGGGTTAAGTACATATTCCATTCAGTATGAAAAAATATATTAATTAAAGGACTTTGATTGACAAAAGACTTCTCTAGGAGTACGCTAGTCTCCCACATTCACAGGGTACATAAAATGTTGAATGATTCCCTTTGCTTATTGCATCATAATGTACAACGACTGTTCCTGCAAATGGCTTGATCAGTCCGTGTACATTGACATGACTCCTGCGTGCAGTTGATATGGATTAATTTGGGTAAATTTTGAGCTTACAATGCCGCATCTGTGAACACATGGGCAAATAGTTTGGATCCAGATAAGTCACCGAGTAACTCAACGGCGTCCCATTAATATCTAAACCGTTTGTTACTGTATTGAAGTGTGTTTGTCTTAAGAAAAACAAACGAAACTTGCAGCAAACGACACAGTTTGCAGACGACACTATTTAACAGCGAAAAGGGTTTTCTAAAGCTAACAGTAACATAGCTTGCATTTGCAAACAGTTTAGGTCTAGATAGAAGTCAAGCAACTTGGCGTCTCATCAGGATTTAAGGTGTGTAACACTCGACCAATAGTTTCTTAAAATATTGAAAACAAATCGGATGAAAATATAACAAAAAGTAACACGTCAACGTTTCAGCAGACTTTTTTTCAGCAACAAAAGGGTTAAGCTCTACATTTTTACTTTTATCAGATGTTGAAGTTTAACGTAAAACTTAATGGTCAGAGAATAAACATACTGAAGAAACTTTCTTCTTTTGTACGTATTATCAGATGACACAACATACATACTCTCGCATGACACACCGTACACATTCTCAAATGACACACACAGTACACACTCTATAATAATTTCATTCATCGTCAATCGTCCCTAAAATTTTAGTATGTGAGTACGCCTTTATCTGTTGCTCTGCTCTGTATCAGTATATAAAGTCTGAGTAAGATCAAACTCATTTTGATAGTTACAGTCAAACCTCTCTATAACGGCAACAAAATTGTGTTAACTATTTTGTATTAAGGGCAGTTGGCTGCTTAAAGCAAGGTGAAAATAAAACAGAACGCTCCTATAGCATATATATATAATGCTTAAAGTCATTATTTCACGGTCGATGTCGCCGGAAAGCGGGTTACAGGGCTTGCGGCGACGGGCTAATCTCTGAAAATGCCTATTCAAACGGCGTCCTATCAGGTTCCAAACAGTCTGACACGCCACTTACGTTACTGAGAGGAAACCGAAGGAAACTGCACACATAAAATTAAAGCAGATGACATGTTTGCAGACGAAAAGTAATTGGCGCCTATATATATACACACACACACGGCCGTTTTATCCTTTTATTCGCAGTAACTGCTGAAATTTAGTTAATTATCTCCCCTGACTGAAGCAAAATTAACTATTTCCGTCATATATGCACCTTTTCACGCATTTGTAGAGTAGATCCAGATCAGACCACCCTTATAGGAGCCGTCTGGTCAGGCACTGTGCTGTTTGCTTATGTTATACTACAGATCTGTTTCTACAGTTTCTGCCTGAGCCAAAACATCCTGTGTACATATCACCTGGTCACACCTGGGTCCCTTAACTCTGGACAGAGTCGTGGGTATCACTATGCCATCATAAAAATCAGATAATATATATTCATGTTGCCATTATTCCTTACATGAAAATTAAACAAGAAAGGGTTAACCCTTTCCTTCTCACTCAATTGCAAACATAGTAGACCAAGATCAGACGGCTCCTATAGGAGTAAACATATAGCCCAACCTGTATCAGTGAGAAAGTTAACAATTTCCCGTTTAAATATTCATGTTAGAAATAATGACACCATGAATATCTATTAGCTGAACTTTCTATAGTGGCATATGTGCATTGCTATTTTGTATCGATAGAAACTCATTTTCATATCTGACATTGAGACATCGTTTAATAACAATGCATATCGAAGATGCACTGGTGAACAGATATACTGATGCGTGGAAGTTATTTGCCTGCTTTAAAATTCTAAATGTGCTTTTGTAAACGTTTAACTCGTTTTTCACCGAACAATTTTCATCTCCAAACAATGTCCTCTGCTTTAAGTTAAAGAGTGGAATTTCCTTCAACTCCTTCGAGTTAACCGTCGTCTCATCTGGATCCAAATTGTTTACGAAGGTAATCTCAACTTGGACGTTGAACGAGTATGTTTAACCCTTAGCCTGCTATGAAAGTTAGGCCTGCTTAACCCATTCCCTCATATTGACGACTTTTGACGACTCTGTAAAAGTCACTTTTTGAAACCATTCTGATAAATAGAGCATTTGCTCCATAGGAGCAAATGCTCTATTTATCAGAATGGTTTCAATACTACACAATTCTAAATATTTTCTTTTCTCTAGTAAATGCTCCTTTTGGGTAGACTTTTTCAAAGAGGTTAGGTCTAAAAATAGCCTAAAAATAGGGAATGGGTTAATAGGCTCCGATCTGTTGCCGTTGTCACGTTTGTCAAACATTTGAGATACTACTGACATAGTGTCAAACAGATTGTAAGATGATGAAACGCCGTGGTACTGGGCGTCTCGTCTGGGTCCAAACTGTTTGCAAATTTCAGTTAAGTCGCGCTTATCAGGCTAAGGATTAAAGCACGGAATAAGGCATACCTTTATTAGCAGTAACTGCTGAAAACATGTCGGCAACATTAACTAATAGTTATCTCCCTTGACTGAATTACGTAGTACTTTCCTATGCTATTTCTTTAAAATATGCTTATCATTATCATGATAAGTGCGACCTGACTTGCATTAAAAATAGCTTCGAACCAGATAAAACACTGAGTAATTCGGCATCTCATCGGCAGTCAAGATGTTTGACACTCAGTCAACAGTTTCTAAAAATTGAAATTAAGTAAAATTCAGATCAGATCAAGGTTATGCATATATTTTGTCGCCATGTTAAACTTGTATCCATAGATAATCGAATTAATGTCTTTTAAAACAATATAAACCCATATCAGGCGTCCAGAGTATGCTGTGTTTGCTAATGGACTGCTATATGCCTGATTCTACAGTTTGCGCTACGGTCAAGCATTCTCTTGTTTACGTACAATGGGTGTTTATAAAACTTCTACTGTTAAACCATTCGCCTCATAAGCGCGACCTGACTTGCATGTGCAAACAGCTTCGATCTAGATGAGACGCTGAGAAATGTTGCGTCTCATCAGGATCCAAGCTCTTTGACACTTCTCCAACAGTTCTCCCCAAACATTGTAACGAATCGAATAAGTAAACAGTATAGCATATAAGAAAATATTAACAACAGAAATGTTTGCGATGACAGAAACTGTAATGTCACATTTATATTATATCAAAAGCAAATAGAGCGGAGCCGTCTGATCTGGACCTACTCTGTTTGCAAATGTGTAGAAAGGCGTATTTCTGGAGGAAAGGGTTAAGCAAACATAATTGTTTTCAGCAGGCTAAAGGTTGATTTTATACATTCATTATGCCTTCATGAATGTTCATCGAGTAGAGGGTTAAAATGGTTACTTGTTTGTGTTTAACTATCTTACCGAAGACGTACCTGAAATAAACATACAGCCCAACCTGTATCAGTTAGAAACTTAACCCGTTCCTGTTTGAATATTCCTGTAAGAAATAATGACATCATGAATACATGTATTTATTAGCTGAACTTTTTATAATGGCATTTATACGCAGGATGTTTTAGACAGTATTATCTAACTCATTTTGATAATTGTCACCATCAAAGAAACAATGTTGTCTGCTTTAAGTTTCAGGGTGGACTTTCTTTCAAATTATTCTATAAAACGTAAATGCTGTATCAAACTGTTTAGATCTTGATGAGACCCGGAGTTAATCGGCGTTTCATCTGGATCTAGATAATTTACAAAGGTAACCTTGGGTTCGGCCATTGCAGGAAGCCCGCAAACGCTTTCGAGTCGCTTTCCGGCGACCTCGGCAGTGGTCGAGTATATTAAGCACGGAATATGGAATAACTTTATATAGCGGTGACTGTTGGAAACATATCTGCAAACATATTGTACTAATTATCTCCCTTGACTGAAGCACTCCCAAAAACCACGCTCGATAGATGAGACTTTACAGTATCACTACGTTTGATTTATACAAATATACAGTATCACTCAAATACACTACGTTTGATACATGCAACTATACAGTATCACTCAAATACACTGTTTGAGTTTGATACATGCAACTATACAGCGTCACTCAAATACACTGTTTGATATGTGCAACTATACCGTGTCACTCAAATACACTGTTTGATATGTGCAACTATACAATATCACTCAAATACACTGTTTGATACATGCAACTATACAGTGTCACTCAAATACTCTGTTTGATATGTGCAACTATACAGTGTCACTCAAATACACTGTTTGATACATACAACTATACAGTGTCACTCAAATACACTGTTTGATATGTGCAACTATACAGTGTAACTCAAATACACTGTTTGATACATGCAACTATACAGTATCAATCAAATACACTGTTTGATAAGTGCAACTATACAGTGTCACTCAAATACACTGTCACTGTTTGATATGTGCAACTAATCTATACGGTGTCACTCAAATACACTGTTTGATATGTGCAACTATACGGAGTTATTATTATTATTATTATTATTATTATTATTATTATACCACATTTATACAGGGCTCTTTTCACACAGGATTTGTGCGATCAAAAGCGCTGCATATGGATGAAATCAATAATCGGAACGAACCGCATGATTATCTATCCAGACAATGAAATATTTGCAATAGATATACAATATAAAATTCACTTGCCAGAAGAAACCGCATGATTGTCCATCCGGTCAGTGAAGGACATACAAAAGATATACATTAGATATGAAATCATAAACCGGAAGGAATCGCATGATCGTCCATCCAGTCAATGAAATATATGCATTAGATATACAATTAATATAAAATCACTAACCGGTAGGAACCACATGATTATCTACCCGGTCGATGAAATATATGCAATCGATGTACAATAAATCTAAAATCACTAACCGGCAGGAACCACGTGATTATCTACCCGGTCAATGAAAGATATGCAATAGATATACAATAAATATAGAATCACTAACCGGTAGGAACCACATGATTATCTACCCAGTCAATGAATGATAGGCAATAGATATACAATAGATATGATATACAATAAATATGAAATCACTAACCGGTAGGAACCACATGATTATCCCGGTCAATGAGAGATTGACTCCTACAGCATATCCCAACGGCTACAATGGCAAAGGAATCGTAAGCTATGATAATTGATGATTATTAGCTACTTTTCCTAAACTGTCCTAGTAATATATGCTGAAGAATTGCGTTTTCAGATATCTTTTGAAACATGCCAGTGGGTTTGCATCTCTAATGCTTGGATACAATTACACTACGCTTGATATATGCAACCATAGTGTCACTCAAATACACTACGTGTACGTTTGATATATGCAACTATACAGTATCACTCAGACATACTACGTTTGATATATACAACTATACAGTGTCACTCAGATACACTACGTTTGATGTATACAACTACAAATGTATATACAGTGTCGCTCAAATACACAAAGTTAGATGTATACAACTACAAATGTATACAGTGTCGCTCAAATACACAAAGTTAGATGTATACAACTATACAGTGTCACTCAAATACACAAACTTTGATGTATACACATATATAGTATTACTCGAATACAGTACTCTTTATGTAGTCAACTAAACAGCATGACAGTAACTTGATGTATACAGCTACACATTATCACTCGAATATATTACGTTTCGAATAAGAATGACATACCACTCACTGCTGTATAAAACATGCCAGCTCAAATTTGGATCTGGTATAAGTTTGTCTACTTCAGGTGCTAACAATCGTTTTGAGAAACTGATGACCGAATGTCAAACAGCTTGTATCCTGATGAGAGGCCGACTTTACAAACGCTAGTCAGGTTGTGATTAATGGGAGAAAGGTTCAGCCATTCAAATTATCCATAGAGCAAGACATTTGCAAATTTGATTTTTTCAAGTTTGTTAAAACGGTCATTAAATGTTACATTTTCAACTTGTTGGATTCTATAAATTGAAATCTGGACAAAGTCTGGCAGTTTACAAATTTGAGAAACATTAATCGATCATAGATGTCAAACTTTCCCACGCAGTGCTAATCGGGGGTGCAGATAAGACGCGCAAATTAAAAACATTTTCAGGCGTCTCCATCAGATAAAGGGTTAAATACGGACTTGATTTCTCCAGACACTGACGTCCTGTTACTGCTGTTATACAGTAGATACTCTCTTCCACGGAAACTTATTGAATAAGCATGTACATCTTTAGAACCAGGTGACTGCCTAAAGCAGAATGAATAGCTTGTGTTGTGAACACATGCCATGCATTAACCATTTCCATGTTCTGTGTTTATTCCAAATTTCAATACCAGTTGAATATTCATGGACACAATAATAACTTGTAGTCATTTTAGAAAGAAAAGAAACATATTTCAAATTCTATTAACAAACAGGGCAGACCCTGATCAGACGGTTCCTATAGAAGCCATCTGATCTGGGTATACTCTGTTTGCAAATGTTTGAAAGAACACATTTATAAGAAGGAAAGTGTTAAACAACTACCTGTCATAAATCCGATAGTATACGTCCGTTCCAGTGGCTATTTCAAGCGAGTACGTTTCTTGATTCTTTTTGGTAGAGACGCTTTTTGGCGCCTATCCAAACAGAGTAGATCCAGATCATACCACATATATGCCATACATATATTATTATTACATACCATTCCATCCATTCCATTTTATATGGCTCTTTGATTAGTTTCAGATTGAAGTTATATAACTATATTGCTTGAAAAAATCTTCAAGGAAACACACTATCCCTGTCCACCTTTTACTCCTTATCATATACAGTAAATTCTTGATTATACGAACACTCAAATACGTATCATTATCGATCTTTAAGACAGGTGACAGCTTAATGCAGCTTAGGAGCTTTCTACATGCCTTTCAACCTGCATTAAGCAGCCACATGGTTACAATGACATAAATTCTTCACTACTAAAATTTCGTAGTATCGAGTTTTTGCTGCAGTCTTTTAACGCCTTTGAAAACATGATAGCGACAGATCAGCCGGTCCCAGTATAAGCCGTCTAATCAACACATGTTCTCTTTGCTTATTGAATTATGCAGGCTTGATTATACAGTTTCTGTCACGATAAAAATGTTCCTATGCATATGCCATTGTCATTTTTATATTAGCTAATATTCATACATACATCATTCTTACATGAATTGTCATGGAATAAACGAATTAAGTCTGGTTATTGAATATGGCATGACATTAATAAGCACTTCACAATGCTTTTTCGTGTTTTCCGTTTCAAATGTGTTTGTTTCATAAGACACTGTTTAACCCTGTCAACACTGAATTTTCAAATGGACTATTCCAAACTTCAAACAGGACATGCTTACCGTGAATATGTAGGGAGTGTTTAAAGAACAGTACAACATGACAAACAGTGCATCCTCTGATGAGATACTCACTAATTCAAGTCTACAATGTTTGCAAATGACATTACTGACTCATTACCACTGAAGGGGCTTATGGGTTTGTATTTCTGTCATTCGCCATACATGTATTTACATGCTACAATCCAATAGATTCACTGAGTGAACATAGACTAAACAGTTATAAATTATGTCTGACATCTTTCAAACGTAACCTTGGAAACACAGTTCGAGTTATTTCACAGATCTTGGATTTATGCAGAGAAAGTTCACCACACAGTTATTTAAAGTTTCTTGGCACGAATACATGTAATCAAACATGCTATTGGGATAAAGACTGCTTTGCATACCGATAAAAGCAAATCCTTCCAACTTCCCAAATGGATAAATTGTCAATAGAAAACACCATAATTATCATAAAGTAAACTTATGCAATTAGTGAAGACCCTGATCAAACGGCTCATGAACCAGCCGTCTGATCAGGGTCAGCACTACTTGCTACTATATATCAGTCTAATTTAAGGTTATCTAAATGATGCCATTGTTTTCAACTTTATAAGTTCGTGGAGAGGGGAGACCGAGTGTCCGAATACTTTGGGTAATCTTGGTAATTTAGATTCAGAAACAGGCTATGTGCAGGAGTATGATGAAATGAGCTGAAACTCTTCAATACATTCTACAAGATCCCCAACGTGAAAGTACATGGTATACAATAGACTACCTAGTCGTTCATACAGTAGCCTTTTAACGCCTTTGTTAATAGAGTTTACCAAGATAAGACTAGCTCAGCGGACTGTATGAGCCGTCTACTCAGGGTGCATCTGTTTGCTTATTAACCCATTCCCTCATAGGCTATTTTTAGATACCTCTTTGAATAAATCTACCCAAAAGGAGCATTAACTAGAGAAAAGGATTTTTTTAGAATGTTGTGGTTTGAAACCATTGTGATAAATAGAGCATTTGCTCATATATATATTTATTACAATGGTTTCACAAAGTGTCTTTTACAAAGTCGTCAAAAGTCGTCAATATGGGGGAATGGGTTAAACAGCTTCCGCCACGGTCGGACATTCTCTCGTTCATGATGCCAGTATAACATTCAGCTGAATAATACGAAAGCCCGGTGGTGACATTCTAAATATTCCAATTTCAAACTTCCGTCTTCCAAGTTCTTACTTCTTACTTCCAAGATAATTTGCTATATGGTTATTGTATATTGTGTATGCACGAGTTCCAAGTTCCTACTTCTTAGTTCCGACTTCCAAGTTGCAAGTTCCGACTTCCAAATTCCGACTTCCATGTTCCAACTTCCAACTTCCATGTCCCAAGTTCCGACTTTTAAGTTCCAAGTTCCGACTTCCATGTTCCAAGTTCCGACTTCCAAGTTCCAAGTTCCAACTTCAAAGTACCAAGTTCTGGAAGTTTCTGGAAGCATTTTAGATATTTATCTATTTTTAACTCTATTATTTTGAGGTCAACTTATGTTTCTTTTTTGTTGAAATCATTTTTCAACAGCCAATAAAGTTCTCATCGATTATTCTGGGAGGCGAAGCAACCTTTAAAAACTTTAGTCCAACTTGGACACCTAGCATGTAAGCTGCACTGACGGCGCGAACATGTGATGTCACGAAACGAAAAAACTAAGAACTTTGAAGTCGGAACATGGAACTTGGATCTTGAAACTTGGAAGTTGAAACTATGAAGTAGGCACTTAGAATGTCATCACCGGGCGTTCGTAGAATAATGTTCATACATCCATTATTCCTTACAAGCATGTTCAAGAGGAGGGGAGGGGTAAACAAAACTAATACTGTTAAACTAAGCTTCACATCACCATAAGAATTACATATTCATAACATTATACGATGTGTAGTGTAAAACAATAACCATGATGACAATGACTGTGCTACTATTTTGACCGTAAATCAAACTAGGATGCTATGACGTGAAAATGAAATAAAGTTTATGAAGAATGTGTTGATCTTGAAGAGGGGTCTATTAACTCCGTATAGTTTAAACAGATTTTATTTCAGTAATTACACGTCATTACGCAGATAATAGATAAAATGAAGAACTAACTTCAGATGTTGTTTTTTTTAAAAAAAAAAAGTACTTTCTAACTTGCGTAAAACCTCGCTTGTTATTTCTGACACGGATATTCATGGAGTATATGGTTAACTCGACGTCCCAGTGGGTCCCAGTCTGTTTGACACTAATATTGCTATATTTACTTTGTTTAGAAAAAGGCAAAGTAAATAAAAAGAATATCTTTCATCTAGAACATAAAAAGAGCAACATTCTGGTGGCAACTGGCAAACAGTTAAATTGTGCATCTAAGGATTGGGTTTATTGATTGACGGGAAGAGGATTAATCAAGGCCAGAAAATCAAACATGGTATCGGCGAATTTGCCATTAAGCATGGTGATTAGTGTCAGAGCAATATTCCAAGACGAGGCTACATCCATAAATCTATATTAAGGATTGAGAAATGACAGCCATGTTTTAGTCTGGCTGGGATAATAATATAAGAGCATTACAGTAAAAACTCTCTAATACGACCACCAAAAAGGGGCATAATTCTGGATGACAGAGACAGTTGGTAGTTTAATGCAGGTCGAAAATTATGCATAAATCTCCAATAACTTTCGACCTGCATTAAGCAACCACCTGCTATGAAGACAGCTATGGTTATTCTTTAAGTGGTCGCATTAGAGGGGTTCTAATGTGTTACTAAAGATTGTACGATTGAAATTATTGCAAGTTCTAACATATCACGATCGCAAATGGAGGCTGCGATCGTCGAATATAAGTACCTACGTTAGTTTCTATCGCACGAAGTAAGCCTCGTTTGTTGCACACATGAATATGCGATAATTGCGGCTATCCGAGTAATTGAGATACATTTTGTCGAACGATCTTTAGTAAAAATGGATCCTTGGTTAGTAACTCATCTGTGCCCAATGTCCCTTTAAAAGGACATGGGCAAGTGATATAGACCCAAATCAGAGGGCTCTGATCTGGGTCTGCACTGTTTGCTGAACCCATTTATGTCCATGGCTTATACCAGTACAGCCCCGCTAATGCGACCACCTAAAATAGGTATAATTCTGGGTGCTAGATGCAGGTGGTAGCTTAATGTAGGACAAAAGTAATCCTCTAGGAACTTTCTGCATTACTTTTGACCTGCATTAAACAACCACCTGCTTATAAAGAAACCCATGTTTATTTATTAAGTGGTCGCATTAGAGGGGTGTACCAGCAAGTATTTTGTTTGCTGTATTCCCTCAACATGAACATTGGATAGGTACTAACATAAGATCTAGACAAATTCTTCTGAAAAATGTATGGGAATAAATGGGTTAATAATGATACGTATATCGGCCATTCTAAGGATCTGCACCCCTTTATTTCATAAATAATTATTAACCCTTTCGCTGCCAATGCCGGATCTGTGATTACCTCTGCAAACAGTTTGGATCGAGATGAGACGCCGAGTAACTCAGCGTCTCACCAGGATCCAAACTGTTTGTTTCTGTTACTATGTTTTTGAAACAAAAATTAAGAAAATCAAAAGAATGAAAATTTGTAGCAGACGACAAAGTTAGCAGACGACAGAGTTTGGCAACGAAAGGGTTAAATGAGTTTTATAGTGGCATATAAAATATGAAGTTTGATCAACTGTAGAAGCAGTTCTATATTAATTCACACGAAAACAAAGCAGATCATGATCGGGTGACTCATGCAGGAGTCGTCTGGTCTGGATCTACTATGTTTGCAAAGAAATCAAAAATCCTCTCTATCAGGTTGATGGTTCAGTCAAGGCAGATTGACACTTAAAGATGGATGAGGGTATGCAGAAAGTTCCCATATTAGTTTTAAAGAAACATGTGGTTATCCATTATTTTGGCGCTTCTGCAATGCTCTACGATGAATGATTAATATACACAATTCATCCATAGCTTGTTTTATAACAGTTTCTGCTACGTAAAACACTCCATAATATATAACAAAGATAATAGAGAAAGTGTAAAACATATGTCGATACTTTTATTCTCTTTGCAGTGTATTACTTATCGCACTAAGTTGAAACCATGATGGATAGCATGGAGAAATATTGCCTTATGACCACTGGAAAGGAAACGATCATTACATAATTATGTCTAACTCGCTTCATAAATAAAGCAAGGATCTGTAGCTTCATGTGTTACTTTTATTAAACCAGTCAGATAAGGAGCTGTGGGTTCGTCTTCCAGGAACTCATCAACGACACTGTTTATGCCAACTCCTTTTTTCCAAGGGAGTGGAACAGCCTGCCTGCAAATGTTGCTCAACAATGGAAGTATTCAAATCCCTCCTTGCGGAATGACCCGAGCAAAGCATAGAAACTATTAACTATCCGTGAATATCAAACAATCCTGACTATTTTAGAATGTTCTTGAGCATCCAATAACCGATAGCATCATCAGATACGAGTCTATTGTGATACGCTTTGCTATTCACTCAATCCAGGGAAAGTTAATGTCTGTTTTAAAGACATGCTATTGTAAGCTTTACGAGAGCAGTCTTAGATTGCGAAATAACTTTAACCCATTTGCACCCAGTGGATTCTTCGATGTTTATATATTGGATTAGTTCATGTTTTATCTAAGGGGTGCCTGGCCTAAATTTTCAATATCGTTTTGTTTTATATTGAAATTCTTATCAGCAAACAGTGTAGACTCTAATCAGACGCCGCATTATGCGGCGTCTGATCAGAGTCTACACTGTTTGCCTACGTCCCATATATGGGATCGTGGGAGCAAATGGGTTAAAATTCCGAGAGACGCTTTCTTATGTAAAAGATCTTGAGATATGTTCAAAATGTTCAACTGCATAGTGTCTGTAGGGACAACACTGTAAATGATGATATCCCAGTAAATAAAGAGAAATCTTAATTGTACAGTGGAGCTTTTCTTAATTGGTCATTTATTGAACATAGCTGTCTTTAAAAGCTGCTGGTTGCTTAATGCAGGGCAAGAGTAATACAGAAAGTTCCTAGCTTTCTGTATTATTTTTAACCTGTATAAAGCTACCACCTGCCTTACAGACCCATAAATAGACCTCATTTTCATGGCCGCGTAAGACTGATTCTGCTCTAAACACCGCTCTCTCTAGACGATAAACAACTCTGTATTTTAGTTATATATCTATTGAAATAATCTAAAGTGAAACTGAATACACTAATATATACTATTAACCTTCTGTACTATCCAGGCAAATTGTGATGCAATATGCAAACAGTTTGAACCCAGATTACTTTTTAAAAGAAATGAGGGAGATGGATATTTAACATTGAAGCAGACGACAATAGTGCAGGCGACTATTACTAAGAGTACATATGGTTAAAACAAACAGGAGGGAAAGTTCACGTTAGTGCCAAAAGTATATTCACATACAAATATATGTGTCCTACTTTTCAGTAAAAACTGCTAGTACTTATACTAAATAGCTCCATTGTTATCTCTAGAAAATAGATCTTTAATACTGATAGATATCCGCAATGATTAATGGGTGCCTACATAATGATATAATTATCAACAGTTTATACATATATATTATTATATACCCAAGTATACATGACAAGATACATCGCACAGGTTTTACCTATCAACACTTTAACGTACAAAGGTACATGTATGAGTCATGCAGGAAACAGCATAAGTACATAAGGCTATAATATTGTTATTAATAAGTTGCTACCAGTCATATATTCTCAACGTGATGATACCACCCAATGAAACAGATTCAACGCAAACAGTTTGTTTCATAGCTGTATGCATTGGTGCAAATCTAAACGGCTGTTAATCATGCATTGCTTCTATCTTGTCAAATCCCTCATTGTACTGACTGCAGCCAAGTAACAAAACAGCTATGAAATGAGTTTGATCACGATAACATCGATTTTGTATATACAGGGAGTGGAAAAGAATGCTTAAGACAAATATTCATATGCTGATCTTATTCGAGTAATCTCCATACGGATCAATTCAAATAGTAGACGAGACGGCACCTAATGCAATCATTTAAATGTAGTTTCTTGCCAATGTTTACATTTCTGCACTGAACTTTGATAACTAATAGGTCCCTTGGTCCATGAACGTAATTTAAACGATGACCCTGAAAATGATGGCAATGCAACTGAATAGTTCAAAGCTAAGCAATGAGTTTGGTATTGGATGTGAATCCTGTGAAGAACACATTAATACAAACATCTTCAGGACACACTCATAACATTAACGATAAACCGATTTATTTTACATTTATGTCACTAGCAATGAAGTTTACGCTGTTTGTCGTTGACATTTAATGAGGAAGACGGTATCTTTTGTGTCATTTTGTGCCATCACACTTAAATGCTACGGCAACTGGACAATATTAACCAAAGGTATGTGTTTTGCGAAAACGAGTAAATAGTCGAAGCCTTTTGTCTAATCTTTGCAATTATTATCATAAAAAATGTTCATTTTCAAAGGATGTTTGGATTCTTGGTAGCTTGATCATATGTTAGATACCAAAACGGCATATACAACCAACCAGCCTTAGCCTCATATAAACCCCTTTTCACGCCAGACACAAATCAAACGGCTCATGTAACATGTATGATGCGCCAAAAGTGTGAAGGCTGCATTCATTTCGCTCTGATGCTTTGCATAGTTTAAAGAGTGAAATACTTCGAAAAACTTTCTGAAACGTGACACTATTGTGCAAGAAGGAAGTGTTAATAGATTGGTGTACTTTTTAGGTGATTCTGTTGTGTGATTTGACGGAAAAAAGTGAAATTAATAAATCTTATTTTTTGTGCATTACTGGATCTTTAAATTCAAATGTGTGTGCCTCAGGCATTAGGATATACAGGTGAAGAGCGGATTAGTACAACAGGGCCACAGTTACAGTTACAGTATACCAGGTGCGATCTTTCCATTATAGGGCAATTATCGCCTATTTTGAAACCCAACAAGCTAGTATTGTCCAGGTTGAAAGAGTTAGGGCTGTTAAACTTTGGTCAGTTTGGCTTAGCTAAATTCAGAGGCTCCAGAGGGGGCAACTCAAAACCGAAGCGTATTTGGGATGAAAATAAAGGTGTTCATTTAAACAGATTAAGGGAAATACCTCAGTCAATTCCAATTGTTTCTGGAAACCGTCCGACAGAATGTAAGGTTTCACCTGATGGCGTAAATCTCAGTCATTTGAAACAGTTTCCCCAGGTAATCCCCGTTGTTTCGAAACCTAACCTGTACGCGAGTAAATTCTCAACAGTGTCCCTTTCTGAGAAAACGAAAACTGTTGTTCATGTAAAACGCGAACCTCCAATGCCTGTGAGAATTCAGACCTTTGTAAAAGTATGCAGTATAAACCCTAGATCAGTCAAAAACAAGGCTCTTTCTATTTGCGACTATATCGTTTCAAATGACTTTGATGTGGTAGCCATTACGGAAACCTGGCTCGGTAGTTCTGTTGACAATTCTTGCTTAAGTGAACTGGTTCCTACTCATTACAGAATCCAACATGTCCCTCGCTGCAATGGCAACCGTGGCGGCGGGGTTGCAATCATACATAAGGCTTCAATAGGACTTCGCCTCCATAAATCGACAAGAGATAACGATTTCTCAAACTTTGAGTACATGGACTGCATTATCAGTGTCCGAGATTTCAATATGCGCCTAGTAGTTGCTTATAGACCACCACCATCTCGTGGTAATGGTCTAAAAACCGGAGATTTCCTCGAGAGTGAGTGGCCATTTTTCTTATCTAAACTTGTGACCACCGATAAACCGGTCGTCATTGTAGGGGATTTAAATATCCACCTTGACATTCCAAATGACAGAAACACTGCTAACTTTGTTAGTACACTCGAATCATTTGGACTGCGACAGCATGTAAATGAAGCCACTCATGTGGGAGGACATACTCTTGATGTTGTTATTACACGAGATGGTGATGACTGTGTGTCAAACATTGAAGTCACGGACCCTGGACTGTCCGACGGTAGTGGTAAAATTTCGCGAGATCATTTTTCTGTAACTTTCGAGGCAAAGGCCGCAAAACCTCCAACAGTGAGGAAAACTGTTTCATTTCGGAGACTTAGGGCAATTAATGTCGAATCATTCAAAAGGGACCTCCTCGACTCAGTACCCATCGAGACAAGTATGCAAACGGCAGATGTTGATGAGCTGGTTAAATCATATACACAGATACTGGCAGCACTTGTCAATAAACATGCACCACTGTGTACTAAAACCATAACACTCAGACCATCATGTCCTTGGTATACCCAGGAACTGCACGATGCAAAACATGTGAGGCGCAAATTGGAACGGAACTGGAAAAAGTCCAGGCTCACAATAGACCATCAGCTATACAGAGAACAGTGTGCCAAAGTCAACAAGCTGCTGATAAAGTCGAGAATTGATTTCTACTCAGAGAAAATTGAAACATGCCAGGCAGACTCGAAAAGTCTTTTCAAAGTCACTAAGCATCTGCTAGGTTCAACTAATGATATCGCATTGCCTACGAATTCATCCTCGAAACAACTTGCACAAGACTTCAGTGACTTTTTCGTTGAAAAGGTGGACAAAATACGGGCAGATATTTCATCAGGCACTGTTTCTAGTGTGCCGAATACCACTGAGATGCAGCATTCAACAAACTTTTTAGAAAAGTTTGATGCGGCTACAGTGGAAGAAGTAGAACAGATCATTAAGGCATCCCCCTGTAAGTCTTGCGAACTGGATCCAATACCTACATGGCTGCTAAAGGCATGCCTTGATGAACTCCTACCGATTTTGACAAACATTATTAACTCCTCTTTAGACACTGCCTGCGTTCCAAAAAGTTTCAAGACGTCATATGTCAGACCCCTTTTAAAGAAACCTGATCTCGATTCAAATGAACTTAAAAATTATAGGCCTGTATCAAATCTGCCATTTGTCTCCAAAGTATTAGAAAAAGTTGTTGACAAACGCATTGAGTCCCATCTGACCTCAAACAGTCTACACGAGCAGCATCAGTCAGCATACCGAAAGCATCATTCAACAGAGACTGCTCTTCTGAAAGTTCAAAACGATATCCTTCAATCCCTAGATAGAAACGAAATTACAATTCTGGTGATGCTTGACTTATCGGCTGCATTTGATACTATCGATCACGAAACGTTGCTGAAACGCCTGGAAAGAGACTTCGGAATCATTGGGAAACCTCTTGAGTGGATGACCTCCTATCTAAATGACCGCTATCAAAAAGTGTCAATAGATGGGGAATTGTCCACTCCAGTTAACATGAGATATAGTGTGCCACAGGGATCGGTCCTAGGACCGAAGCACTACATCATGTACACAAAACCTGTCGGCTCAATATGCAGAACCCATGGGCTCAACCACCATTTTTATGCCGATGACTCACAATTATACCTATCATTTAAGCCCAAGGACATTTCCTGTCAACAGGAAGCTTTATCACGAGTTGAGAACTGTCTCAAGGAGCTAGTGTCTTGGATGCACCAGAACATGCTGAAGCTCAATACTGACAAAACCGAGGTCATACTGTTTCATACTAAAAACACAGAAGTACCTGAAGAGATTCATGTGCAAGTAGGACCCTCTAAAATCAAGCCATCTCTGTGTGTAAAGAATCTCGGCGCATGGCTCGATTCACAAATGGATATGACATCACACATCAATTCCGTGTGTAGGTCTAGCTATGCACAGCTCCGACGAATAGGTCATATAAGAAAGTATCTCTCGCCTGCTGCTACCAAGACTTTGGTGAACTCTCTGGTTACATCAAAGGTAGACTACTGCAACTCATTGCTGCATGGAATTCCAAACAAAACACTGCGGAAGCTTCAAAGAGTGCAAAACACAGCAGCCCGCATCATAACAAGGACTTCTCGATATAATCATATCACGCCGGTTTTGAAAGAACTTCACTGGCTTCCGGTTCAGCATCGGATTGAATTCAAAATTCTGACACTTACGTATAAGGCCATGCACAATGAATCCGCCAAGTACATTGTCGACATGCTTGACGTGTACAGGCCCCGCAGAGAATTAAGATCAGCAAGTAGTTCTTTGTCGTTGGTTGTACCAAAAAGTCGTAAGGTAAAGTACGGTGAGAGAAGTTTCATGCATGCAGCTCCCAAACTCTGGAATGCTCTTCCATCAGGCATTAGAGATGCAAGCTCACTGGCATGTTTCAAAAAATCTCTGAAAACGCATTTCTTCAACATACATTATTAGGGCAGTTTAGAAAACGTACCTGCTAATCGTCGGTTATCATAATTGCTGCATTGGCCACAGAGTGTTGATCCTGCCACTTCCTTATGACTGTGGACTTTTAAACCCCTTTTTCAAATATAATGCTCCACAAATGTGGAAAATAGATAAATGAATAACAAAAACCTCATCCATATTTTATGGACTTCTAAGGAATCCCCTTGCTGTTGAACGTGCGGGTGTTGTGTCAGCGGGATTCCGCTGTCCAGTTGTTGCGGTGGCCGAGGGAGTGCTGTTCTCAAACGGGGCATCCCTATATGCTTGGTACCTCTGGTAACTCCAGTTCCAATGCCGGAGGGAGCACCGTAGTGGAACAGGGCTACCCTCTACGGTATAATTCCGCGCTGGTACATTGGGAGTCTTGCTGGCATGACTTGCTACCCTGTCCTTAACCAGTGCCAGGGATTCCTGTTAAGCTGACCCAGTTTCCGTATTTTTGCTTTCCAGTGAACTGGGTCGTGTAATATATGGGCAGCGGGCAAATTAAGCCTGTACGGTCTAATGCAGCATCGCGTGTCTCAGTCAGTCTCGATTTGTCCGATGTGATTCCTTTGCCATTGCAGCCGGTGGGATATGTTGCAGGAACAGTATACGTGATACCTTCTTTAGCTCTACTTTGGCTGGGCTTTTTGGGTTCCCATAATAAGACATTTTATTCTGTAATTAAACTTTGGATATACCCAATTACAACTCTATTAAAATATGATACGCTGTGTACTCCCTCATTGCCATAGCGGGTCGAATAGTGTTTGACGACTGGAGGGGTTGCATAGTGCGCGTATATAACAGTTGTGTATTTGTATTGCTTAGTTTATATGCATGAACTTCAAATTGATCTGTTCTGTTACCCAATTTTCCGGCAATAATTTATGTGCAGTGTTGTATGTTAAACGAATGTACCCAAGTCTGTTGAGTCTGGGTCAAAATTATGGGACGTACTGGCACTGCGCATAGAATGTTGCATTCAAGTTATGTTTTTTTTTTACAATCTGAGTGCGTTGACACACTGTAATAGAACACACAGACAGATAAACTTACGGAAAAGATTAGCTTATTTACCAATGTCCTAAATAAATTCTATTTTATTATTATTCTTATCTATATATAAGTATTAAATGTATTTTATTTTAAATTTTTCTGTAATTTACGCATTATTGTACAGTAAATGTATCTTTGTGAAGCGCTTTTGAACGCACATATCCTGTATGAAAAGAGCGCTATATAAATGTGGTATAATAATAATAATAATAATAATAATGTAGGATCCGTCTAATCAGGGACTGCTCTGTTTGCATGTCAAGCTTACTCACCATGTGACGTTTCCAAAAACTGAAAGGTTTGTTGGTTTGGCCCAGGTACACAGAAGAGGTCGGGTACATGAACAGTATACCTGTTTTTGACTAACAAAACGGGTTTAAATCGTTGATTAAAAAATACACGTATCTTGTTTTTCTAAAGGAGATAACTTCGAATACTCATCGGTGTGTTTTATATAAAACATATAACAAACATATGTGATATTTATTTAATCTAACTTTCTATGCCTCATTACCCGAGCTAAATCTTATGTTTAGTTGTTTAAGAATTCTCAAAGATTTCCTGGGGTATGGTAGATATGAAAGGGTTTCAAATTCATTTTAGAACTTTTTCCAGAGCTTATCACAATATGTCGAACAAATGTTGCGTTTGATATGTACAGAATACACAATCAGGCATTCTTCTTTGTTTGACTGAATATTGGCATGGAAGATGGACTGAATTGTTGAATATTTGATTAAGTTTCGCAGCCTAGGATTGGGTTTATTGACTGACGGAAAAGTGGATTAATCAAGGGCAGAAAATCAAACATGGTATCGGTGAATTTTCCATAAAACATGGTGATTAGTGCCGGAGCAGTACTCCAAGATGATGTTACATCCATAAATCGTTATATGTGGCTGAAAAAGATACATCATTTATATTTTAAATTCGCAGAACCCTTTTACCTTATGAATATTAATATAAGACACAATGACACAATGAAGTTATTTTTTATAATGGCAAATGAACGCAGGATTTTGAGAATGGCAGAAACGGTTTTTATCGTTTCTACATAATTCCATAAGAAAATAGAGCAGACCCTAACCAGACGGCTCCTACAGAATGCAGATAATGCGTCTATCAAGTCAAGAATTAACCCATTTGCTCCCAGTGGATTCTTTCATGCTTATATATTGGATTAGTCCATTTTTTATCTAAGGGGTGCCTGGCCTAAATTTTCAATTTCGTTTTGTTCTATATTGAAATTCCTATCAGCAAACAGTGTAGACTCTGATCAGACGCCGCATTATGCGGTGTCTGATCAGAGTCTACACAGTTTGCCTACGTCCCATATATGGACCGTGGGAGCAAATGGGTTAAAGTGAGAGAGTTTAGTAATCAATACGGGTGCCTTTCAATCACAAAACACACTGCACGTATCCTGAATGGCTGTACCTTGATCTCTTGAATAATCCAATGAGTGCAAAATGGCACAACACATAATTGCATAGGAAATGCGATAGGGAAATTTGGATGCTTTTTCAAGGTAATGGTTAATTGAATGAAACGTAAAAACACAAGACCGACACCTGCCCCTTATAATTATTGTGAATATCATCTTAGCTAAAGCTAGATTGTCACTAACATGTTACATAAGGGATAGTTTCCGTTTGCACATTATTCTAAAGTAAGGATAGAAATTATAGTTGAAGACACACCAGTGTCGCACTTATACTACGTAAATGAATGCCAGCATATACTTGAGTGTATCATAGTGCACTGGGGTAACAAAATAAATGGGTGTGTGTCTGGACGTTACCACGACAACCGTCACGTGTCACTTGTGCAATTTAATAGTCTAATAGCGCTTACACGGATGTTTTATATTGTAACTGCAGAATGTCAATGGTGGCTGGTGGTAAACAGTTTCTTATTAAGCTATTAAGTTGTGACAGTAGAATGAACTGGTACACAAACTTTCTAGTTAAGCTAATTACCTAATATTCATTAGATCTTTTGTCATATTATACGACATATCCACTATTTGCGGGTCTACTCTGTTTGCAGATGCGTGAAAAGCGTTTAAATGAAAGAAAGGATTAAGCACAAATTGCATTTGTGAATCATTCATCATGTATTGACAATGTATATAATACATCCATATATTGCACATGACATCCATATATTGCACATCATAGTGTACTTTTGGGGAAATCTGGATAAACAGAGACATTGGTTTACAGACAATCAGATTAGTTCACTAGAGAACTGTTTGCTCTTACACAACAGTCAAACGATAGTGTGTGTATGCTAATCAGAGAATATGGTTGTCAACAGTCGCAGTATTTTCCATCCAACCTTCGACAATTTTCATTTTTCCCTGCTGTTGTAAATTGTATATTCTGTGTAGAATCGCCTTCATTGGTGTACTTATTCCTTTCCTAGAACAAAGAAAGGGTTAATACCATTTGACAGCTGTTTATAGTAAACAGTTCCACTGTGAACAAGTCTGTAAGAAAAACTCACAAATTACCTCCGATTCCACTGAAAGTTCTCTATTTGGCGAAATATTATAGATCAGGTACTTTGATGTATAACGTACTATAATATTTTTCAAAATATCCTAAATAAGTAAAATGTAACAGTTTATATGCGCTGTTTATGATAGAAGGTATATGCCACCAGAACTATGTTTGCTCAGACATCTATCACTTCTATAGATGTTTTGGTGAAGGTTGTATCTTATGTGTGGCTTTTCCTGCTTGACTTTACTACTTTTTCATTGCTATTGCAATGGCCTGGTTAAAATTGTAAACACGAGATGGCACCTGCAATGACTTTTAACGTTATCAGCCAGGTTTGCATAAATTGACAACCATATTAACGACTATTAGCAATCTGTACGTAGTACTATTTTGCATACATGTATGTAAATGCAGTTCAAAAGATAGGTAACTATGTCTACATTAATATTCCTTCCAAAGACATATGTTTGCCTCACTTTATGGATATTCGATTAATCGTTTATTTTAAAGTTTGTTTATTATTAACCCTTTCGCTGCCAAACTTTGTCGTCTGCTGCAAATTTTCATTCTTTTGATTTTCTTCATTTTTTGTTTCAAAAAACATAGTAACAGTAACACACAGTTTTAAGCATCCACCTGCATTTAACACAAAATACTTGATGTAATTTAGTGGTCGTTATAGAGAGGTTTTACTGTATACTTAATTAATATTATGACTGATATGTTTCATTACAGATACTATTTTCAACATTGTACTAGATGCAGAGCGATGACCAATGCTTTAACATACCCATTGATAAATGTGAAGTTCCATTAACTTGTCCTGAATGAGCTTCGGTTTAGTTACATTTCATTTCTGTTCACATAAGAAAATTATGTAAAATGTTCATACTTAATGGGGTTTTTTAATTTTGTGGTTTATTATTTCTAGCCACACATTTGATTGTCTATATGAACAACTTTGTTCTTATATAGTTTAGTTTACCAGTCTGACTGGTGTATAAGACAAACAGTATGTATTTAAGTAATTCTGCCAAATCGGCGAGTCATCAGAATCTTAACTTTGTGAAGGTACGATTATTTTTGAAAATAAAACAAAACAGCAGTGAGAACTGAAACAGCCATTACCTTTGCTTACCTTTGCATAATTAAGTAGAGTGAAAAAGGTGCAAATCATTTTGCGCACTTTTCTAGTCAAAGAGAACATATACATATAACATAAAACACACATGAACGCAAATTACAACATGATGTTGCCATGCTTGCGTGACGGTGGTCGCGTTCACCATGCTGTCGATAGAGAAACAACGGTCAATAAAATCATTGTAAGAATGTGGCAATTTGCATTACCATGAAAATTTATATCGAAAGCTAAATGGTTCCTTTCCTAATTAAACGTAACATGTATGGCCAATATCTCAATGTCATCAATACATGTTAACACCTATCTAAAAATTACTGCTTAAAATTACATTGACTCTTTCAAATACGTGTGTTTTATTCTTTATACCGCCCATCCTTCTTTCATCCACACAATTTAGTTCCCTTGCATAGATCGTATCGGACATTAACGGAATATGTAATAATAGGGAAAACGTATGTCACTGGCTCAGTATTATCAAGGTCAGTTGTATATTGGATTACAACAAAGGAAAACTAAGTTATAAAATAAGTCATTACAAGATGAGTTTCGTTAGATTTCATGAAGCGAAGGTAAACTGTAATTAAGAAAGTTATAAGCTGGCGTTTTACAGCACAATAAGAGAGACTTACACAATGTGGGAATATTCAACATTATTACAAGTTGAGATATATCCCCTATCTACGTGTTGGTGTTAGTCAGTTATTAAAATGCAATAGGACATACAACCTATCCACATTTCGGTGTTTTTAATATTATTTAAGGTAATAAGATACGACGTATGGTACATTTGATATTATTACTGGCAATAAGACATACACCGTATCTACATATGGTACATTCAATATTATTACAGGCAATAAGACATCCAACGTTTCTATATATGTTTGTATTCAGTCTTATTATAGGTAGTAAGACATACAACATATCTGCATATTGGTGTATTCAATATTATTACAGATACTGAAAATAGAACAGGTATATATCAGGAAGGAAATTTGGAAATGACACGGGATAGTCCATAGCTACACCTGGGTCCATGCTTATAAAGCTTTTTAGTTGAGTATGAGTTAGTTCTCAATATTTTGATTGGTCAGATTTGAGTTCTCAAGCTTATGATTGGTCAGATATGAGCCAAAGGCTCAAATCTGACCAATCAAAAACTTGAGAACGAACTCAGACTCAACTAAAAGTTTTATAAGCATGGACCCAGGCGCACAAATGAAATATGCGCTGACACATGCATACACGACATTCATAGAACTGATAATCTCACATACATGTACTACCTACATCTTTCGTTTTACATTGAGACCAGTTTGTCACTTGATTTTATGACTGCACTTGTTTTACAGTTTTACAATTTATTTGAATATTATTTGGTCTTGATATTGTTACTCATGTTATCTGGACGAGGAATTTTACTTTACATTTTGACTTTGGTAAAAATTGGATAAGCGTGGGGTTGGGTACCGACAAACCTGATTTAAGCCCCCAGTAACATACGTTGGCTACTGATCGGTCCAATGCTGTACTAATGCTTTCATCCTAAGGTCTACTTTGTAATTTTTATATGGTAAATGTGTTGTACCAATTGTTGTCAGTTTCGTCACGTTTTGTCTTGTAATTGTGCGGTTTCATATTTGATGATGTTTTGTTGCCGGGTCCTTTTGTGTGTAAGGATCCATGTGCATTTATTAGCTGTGCATAATGGCTGATATCAGATTATGTATTGTCTCAACGACAGTAATCCTTTTTAACTCTTAATTTTGTATTGGACTACAGTAAAACCTCTCTATCATGACCACTAAATTACATCAAGTATTTGGTGTTAAAGGCAGGCGGCTGCTTAGAGCAGGGTGAAAGTAAAACAGAACGCTCCTATAGGAGCGTTTTGTTTTACTTTCACCTTGCTTTAGCGACCACCTGTCCTAAATACCAACTAATTAACACTCTTTAGTGGCCGTTATAGGGAGGTTTTGCTGTATTGCCACATTCCAACAAGTAAAGTTTATATTCAGTAATTTGTTATGAAAAGTGTAACATGACAAACACTGCAGACCCTGATTAGAGGGCTCCTCTTGTCGGGGTCTACATTATTTACAAATGACATTATCCACTCATGTCCCGTACTTGAAGAGTTTAGGGGATGTTTTAAAGTAATATAACAAATCATTATTCCAGTAGGCTCTGCTTCTTAGTCCATGAATCATTTCTGTGCAAAATGTCGTTCAAAGTCCGGAAATGAGTTCGGCATTGAATGGGTCCCCATAAAATACATCGCAGTAAGATTTTATTCAGGACGAACTCGTTATTAAGCTGTAATGTCGTTGGCTTACATTAATGTCGCTATTGGTGCAGTTAATAGAGGTCATTACTTCTTTTGTGTAATTATAAGACATTTTAGTGAATACGAATATACATAACGAGGTATTCACACTCATTATTGCTCCAGATATCAGTACCAGAGTGTTACTTGTCAAATGTTCAGAATAATATTTTGCTGTCTACAGACATTCGCTACCAGGAAGTGTGTCTGCTCTGGGGAAATGTTTATGCATTGAATTCCCATAATCACACTCGCAAAAACTGTATATCAAAATTAATTTAATCCTCAATCCATTATTGTAAAGCCTTGCTAATACGAACACTCAAATGAAGTCTTATTTTAGATTTAAAACATGTTATTTAAAACAAAGGGAATTAGATCTATGACATATCAGCAAACAGGGCATACCTTGGCCAACATAAATATGAGTTTTCTGATCTGGGTCTAATCTGTTTACAAATGCGTGATACTGCGGGTTTAATCCATCATATGAAAAGTATCCAGTATCCACCATAATTATGATCTTAGTCCCGTGCTTGTACAATAAGTCTCGAGTTTTAACCCTTTCCCTCATATACACGTGTTTTCACGCATCTGCAAACAGAGAAGACCCAGATCAGACGGCTCCTATGGGAGCCGTCTGATCAGGGTCTGCTCTGTTTGCTAATGAAATTTGATAGATCTGTTTCTGTACTTTCTAAAATGGCTACACTATATTCCACCTTCTATATTCCATTATAACTATTTTGTGCATGAATATTCAGTAGGTTTCGAAATTTGTAATAAACATAGAACAGGGAAAGGGTTAAGCATGATACTAGTTGATTAACTGAAACTCAGAAACACAAAAGTATTTCTATACTTTAGAGATGTATTACTGAAAACTATTAAGTTATGTGTTAATACATATGTACTATGGGCTGGAAGTTTGACAAAGTATTAATAAATATTGTATAATACTGTATTTTACTGTATTATAATGTATTGAACGCTAATATCTTAACCCCGTCCCTGTTCAATATTCATGTAAGAAAGAATAACATTATGTATATTCATTAGATTATTTTTATAATGGCATATAACATTTTCGTTCAGGCAGAAACTGTTGTCATACCATAAGCATACGGAGCAGATCATGATCAGACGGCTCCTATAAGAGCGGTGTGGTCTGGTTCTACTCTGTTTGCAAATGCATTAAAATGCGTTCATATGAGGGAAAGGGTGTGTACTAAACTAGGTCCGACACTTGTGAGTGATAAGTTGTACTTAATTTCTATTGTTATTCAGCAACTGATTTGCCCGTCAAAGAAAGAATTATTCAAAGTAGACAAAAGCCAGCCATCGATATAATGGTGCAGAATCTTAAATAAATACGATGGCTTAGTCGCATGGCAGACTGTATTAACACATTTATTCTTCAGTGTGGACTAGCCCATCATTGTTTACCAATAGCGTCAACTAAGTATGAAAGGCTTAATAATCTTGCTAGAGGATTTTTAATGACAAACAGTGAAGTCTCCGTATGCGGGTTCCTTTCCACTTGGAGCTTTGATCTGGATCTACACTGTTTGTAAATAGCAGTGCATGTTCCACAATATTACGTTATATATATACACGGATAGTCTCGGAACATCTGTATTGATTGGCGGAAGAGGACCAATCGAAACCAGAAAATCAAACATGATATCGGGTGAATCCATCATAAAACAAGATTATTAGTGTCGGCCCTATATGTAGCTACATCCATAAAGCTATATCTGTCGATGATACAGTGACGGCAGCGTTAACTTCGACTTGTATTGAAGAACGCATATTATCATTGTTGTCAGCCGCGGCAAGACCGAACAACGCACTTATCAGAAAGTAAAGTGTGTTTGTTTCTATGTCCAGATGGATTTTCAGAAGGATTAAGTGAGGAACATAGAAATGAAATCCGTCTTGGGAACTTTAATAGTTGTTCTGAACGTACTCCTTGGTAACGGTAAGTTCACTTTTCGATTACGGAAAGTTTTAACATACGATTTTAACTAATCAAAAGACAAATATTAATATTTAGTTGCACTTGTAATAATTGATCATGAACAGACTCCATAAAACCGAGTCTGCAGTTTTCTCTTTTCGCATTGCTGCTTTTCATATCGAAGGATCTCATGTTTTCATAATTTAAGCGCTTTTGACCGCACATATCCTGTGTGAAAAGAGCGCTATATAAATGTGGTATAATATTAATAATATAACAGGAACTATGTGTGAGCAGTACTTCGTCAAAAGTTAACGCAGTTATAGTTTCTAAATGATACATATATCCTATTGATGTTTTCTAATTTAGTTTGCGACTGCAGTATGACAATGTTTGTAAAACTATTGTAAGAGGTATATCGGCATCTTGTTAAACCATGGGAGCATAATCGTATGACATTATTACAAACCCGTTACGCTCTGTGGGGCTAAAGGTTTCAAGTAAACGTTATTTAAACGTTTGCAAATTGCATACTTGCATTACCAAAATCCATAATTCACAATATCTCTATTCACTCTTGATTCCGTTGGCTACCTGGAAAAAGTCAGATGTTATATTCCCTGCACACAAGAACACGTGAGTCATTATATTGGAACACGGCGAAGATATTGTTATTGAAGCTGTGAACTTGTCTCACAACATGCATGATACAACCTGCATGTCTATTTGTAATAAAGTTACTGCCTTTCAGGCGATCTGATGTTATTAACCCTTCTCTTGCTGAATTTTAAAATACATTTATCCTTCTTTACCCATGCCCTGTTGTATAATTACATATATCTTCACTGTGTACAAGTATTTCGCTGTGCAATCACTGCTGTGGAGTGCACTGGTTGCACAACCAACTTGTTAATAGTACAATCCCTGATGAGACAGTTCCTGCAGGAGCTGTCTCATCTGGGTCTTCACTATTTGCAGGTAGGTATATTGACGTGAATAGCAAGCGAAGGGTTAAATAGTAGCAACACCCCGTCTGAAATTGTACATTGTCTATACAGGGAGGCAAAATGTGGGACCATACCATGTTTTCTTCTGTGTTCTCCACTAACTGTGAACAAGAACCGTGAACACGGTGTGCGCCATCCGCTTTTGTCGTATCATTCAATCCAGCTCTGTTTTCAACATTTTAATATACAAGTGTGACTGGCATTACTGTCATTTCAAGAATGCACTTTGAACAAAAAGCCCGATAGAGCGGTAATTATTTAAAAAAAAAAAGCTCGTGTTGTAATTTCTATAACGCATTTTTAAGTTATATGGCCGTATTGGTTCCAGGGAACACATTCCAAAATTAAACAATCTTACACAATCTCAAAATTACAGTACGTTTTTTAACTGGACTTCGCGAAATAGATGTATACATACCGGTGATTTATCGACGGTGAACCTAAAGATCAACAAACCAACCATGGCAACCAACATCCGTGTTAATCGTAACTTTTCGAACTCACCCGTTGTGTTTTATTTTAAGGTTGAATAGTACAGTAATACTTCCCTATAGCGAACACCAATTTAATAAGCAGGAGTATAGTAAACCCTCTCTATAACGGCCACTAAATTACATCAAATATTTTGTGTTAAAGGCAGGTGGCTACTTAAAGCAAGATGAAAGTAAAACAGAACGCTCCTATAGGAGCGTTCTGTTTTACTTTCATCTTGCTTTAAGCAGCCACCTGCCCTAAATAATAACTAATTAACACTATTTAGTTGCCATTGAGAGAGAGATTTACTGTATATTTAAAATAAGATAGTTGATATTACAAATAGAAATTAATCATAGAAACCCTTGCAGTAGTTTTCTGTATGTGTCTTTGCGATGCTTTAATCTACTAACTGCCTTAAACCCCCAGTATTTCACATTTGCTATAAAGAGCTTAGACGTTTTCTGTATCACGATGAGAGGACTTGTACAAAATGCAATGAAGAACTGAACTGGACACCGATGTCTCATTATTTCCGTGAATTGATAACAGTTCAGGGTGCAATGTCATAACCACTGACAATTGATGTTTGCCCTGAAACGCAAATCATTAAATTGGCCAGGCATAAAGAAATATGTCTAGACATTCTGTCATACAATTACGATGTATTACAATGTACGATAACGACAAAATATATCACAAATTCAATCAGTCGACTCTTTGAATTAACCAATCGTTTATGCCCCCTCCACTCCCTGTCGTGCAACATGCAATTTTTGAAGCATGTACTCAATGCAGCATTGGGACTTTACTCCATTATCAACATTTCAGCTACAGTCACCAACACGAGGAAATATATTTTGATAATCATTTTGAAACTTAACAAATAGCATAGTGTAATTGACAATATATTGTCTATGTATGCGAGTGAGTGTAGCAGTCACACTGGCACCAACAATTGTTACAAAAACAACTTTTGTCAGACATACTGGCTGTAATCAATGATAGGGAGTTTTATGATTTAATGCCACTATGACATAACTTCGGGAAAATGGGATATTCAGTTTGATTACCAAAGCATGCCATATTGCGCCGAGTTTTGTCTCCAGAGATTAAGATTTGGGCGCCATTTTCGTTGGTATCTTCAGTTTATGATTTATGGCTTTTCCTGCTTGACTTTAATACGTTTTCATTGATAATAAATTGTGACAGTCGTTCATACAAGTTTGATAATGAAATTTCTTTATTGTTGGCTGATGTATTGTAACGATATTTTAGCGATAAATAATTAATTAGTAAAATAACGTTCTATAAGGTCGATAATTTAACATTTCAAATAATACTAATATGTCACACAGCATTGTGTACAGAAACATGTTTATGGAAAACGTGAGAAAACAGTCCTACAAGGAGCACCACACACAAAATGGCATCATAAAAATAGTCAAAGCTTTAAATGTAATGTTACAATAGGATTGCTATTATATTAACTACATGTATTTAATAAACGCTCACCAACCTGTGTATACGGAATCAGAAATACACCACTTGGTTTGTTTCAATTCTTTACAGCAAAAAAGACACATATTGTATTTCTGCATTTTCTTGTTTATATATCAACAACACGACAGACAAGTAATGTTGTATTATAGTTTGTGTTGGAATATCTCCCCAATGTTCGGTGTCTATTTTAGACATTTCTTTGAAGGGCACTGGTCAGAAATAAGGATATTTGAAGGTCACTTTGTGAAGCCTGCTCTCCGTAATCTGCGAGACTGATTGGAATATTGATGTCTAATATGAGCATGTCTTAACTAACACAGTGAGCGTTTAGAAAGAAAAACAAAAACATGCGGTCATGCTCACAATTATACCCAGTCCATAGTAGTGGTGTCATATTTCAGTTATAATCCAATGACATTTGGTGAACTATTCAAGAATAATATGCGGAAGCTACTGTATGTCACTATTGTCTAAAGTCTGAATATGTAAATACCATTGGGTAAAACGCGTTCATATGTTGATATAAGTGATAATCATCCTGCTGAAACAAATTGATGACTGCTCAAATTACGTACGTACCCCTTTTCTTCATATAAACGCATTTTCATGCATTTGCAAACAGGGAAAACCCAGATCAGACGGTTCCTGCTTGTTAAAGGACTTTGGTAGATCTCTTTAGCTTATAAAATGGCTACAATGTTCAACTTATCATATTTCATTATAGCTATTACATCCATGACTATTCAGTAGGTATTGAAATTCGGACTAAATATAGAACAGGGAAGGGTTACTTATGATTCGTTCAATCTTTTGATAAACTACTGATAATGTACAAAACAGCTTTAGTAAAGTACCATTCGTTATTACATCAGTACCCATGCTTTTAAAACTTTTAGTTGAGTCTGAGTTCGTTCTCAAGTTTTTGATTGGTCAGATTTGAGCCACAGATTTGAGCCTTTGGCTCAAATCTGACCAATCAAAAGCTTGAGAACTCAAATCTGACCAATCAAAAGCTTGAGAACGAACTCAGACTCAACTAAAACGTTTTATAAGCATGGACCCAGGATCCAACATGCAAGTCAGGTCGGTATTAGAATTATTCACATGTATAAAACGCTGTAGTACCCCATTTTACAAAGAAAAACATCAACCTTTTCTTATCCTAGTTGTATTTTACAATTTGGTCTTGCTTCTGAGAGACTAACAATGGTTATTTTCTCGTGCATACAGGAGCGTCAATATTGGGGTTCTAATACGCAAGATCTCTACATAGATATCGTAAATTAAGTTGTAAGACTACCATCAGATTATATGTATGTCTGCCTTTCTCCAATGATTGTTCCTTGCCTTGCGCCTAAAGTTTTGATAGTATCCAATATTCTTTATTTAACCCTTTCCTTCATATGAACGTGTTTTCACGCATTTGCAAACAGAGTAAATCCAGATCAGACGGTTGCTATATGAGCCGTCTGATCAGGGTCTACTCTGATTGCTAGTGGAATTTGAAAGATCGGTTTCTCTACTTTCTAAAAATTACTACAAAGTTCACCCTTGCATATTTTGTTGTATCTATTTTTTCATGAATATTCAGTAGATATTGCAATTTGGAATAACCATAGAACAGAGAAAGGATAAAGCAATTGTATCTACTCAGAATTTGTGATGTTGGCACTGATAAGACATCTAATGCAGTATTATTTTAATGAGATTTCTTCTTCAGTAAAACCCTGTCCAAACCGGACATAACTTTAGTATAAATATCGGCCTTGGAGGCAGGTGGCACCTTAATGCAGGGTGAAAGTCACACAGAAAGCTCCTCTAAGAGCTTTCTGTATGACTTTCACCCTGCATTAAGCAGCCACCTGCCTAAAAGTTTCTAAATTCTTCTCAACTAGAGTTCCGGTTGAGAAATGTTTTACTGTAATGGTATGCGCGTTTGTTTATTTCACATTTTACATTGGTATTATATGTAAATGAACACTCCGGGCATGCACGATGCAAATCGACCGTCTTTTGATCCATTAGTTCTATAACCATGTCGGTTTGGTGTCAATTAATATTTGTTTATCCCGTCTCCTCGTGAATATTTATTAAATAAATAATGGTTTTGTGGATAATGTTATATATACGCTGAAATTTTATAATATAGTTTACAAAATCAGAATTGTTTGGTTTTGACAGAAACTGCAGAAACAGATCTAGATCATTTCATAGGCAAACAGAGCAGAGCCTGAAATATAGTTCCTTCGGGAGCGGTCTGATCTGGATCTACTCTTGTCCCAAATGACAAAACGAGCCATTACCTTATAAAAGGTTAACGCTTCAGTCATTATCACAACAATCGAACATTCTTTTTGTCCTGTAGTGTCATAAAATTAATGTTTCATCTTCTCCAAAGCATTGAACACTTTAACATTCTCATTGCCATGTCATTTATTATGTCTCTCCCAGTATACTGGGGAGACATTTTGCTTTTATGTGTGGCGTCCGTCTGTCCGTCTGTCCGTCCGTCTGTCTGTCTGTCCAATTTTAATTTGTCCGCGCGGATTATCCAAAACCTAAAGTCGGATTTTCATGAAACTTCATAGAATTGATTAGCACCATACCTAGTTGGTCAAATCTTATTCCTGTTCCGGTTTGCTGATTTTCTGCAGAGTTATGGGACTTTGAAATTTTGACATGGAAAATTTTGTCCGCACGGTTTCTCCAAAACCTTTGATCAGATTTTCATAAAAAATCATAGGATCGATCAGCATCATGTCTAGTTGTGTAAATCTTATTCCTGTTCCGGTTCGATGATTTTCTGCAGAGTTGTGAGTCTTTGAAAATTTTGCATTAAAAGTTTTGGCCGCGCAGTTTTTTTTGTATCAAAAACAATTCTAGTTTAAGATTTGTTCTTTTAAAATATGTGAGTCTACGTCAGTTGTTTGTACGAATATTCCTGTCAACAGTTTACGGTAATACCTAACTGTTACAGTAGAATCTCTCTAAACCGGAACTTAAATTTAGTATAAATATCGTTCTTGCAGACATGTGGCAGCTTAATGCAGGATGCATTAAGCAGCCACCTGCCTAAAAGTATCTAAATTCTTCTCTACTATGATTCCGGCTTAAAGAGAGTTTACCGTATTTTGTTATCTCAGTGGCGTCTGTATTAAAAAGTTTAAAACTGTTTTTTGTTCGGTAGTTAATTATAACATTTGGTAACTGAACATGTTATAGTTTTGCAAAAAGCATTGTGATCAGGTCCCGAAGGTATGAAATTTTTGCGCGGGGCTGAGTTCACAATCTGACCAATTAGATACAGTAAAACCCATCTAAACCCGACGTTAACTTTAGTATAAATATCGGGTTTGCAGAAAGGTGGTAGCTTAATGCAATGTGAACAGAAATCTCCTCTAAGAGCGTTCTGTATTACTTTCACCCTGCATTAAAGTTAAACAGCAAAATGCGTAAATATATCTAAATTCTTCTTTACTACAATTCCGGTTTAGAGGGACTTTACTGTGTTTGAGAAGGAACTAAGACGTTTTATAACCTCGGAGCCTGGTACCACTCCAACAAATGACAAAAGAAACTTTACATGTATCAGTCCGCTGTATTTCTTGGCAAACTGCACTTGACGATTTCCTGGCCGCTGGCAAGTACCGTTTATCCGTGCAAGGAAATGAAATGGAAATTGTATTAATGATTCGGGGGAAGTAGAATTAGTTCATTGATCGAAGAAAAGACGGAACATCGATGTTTAGCTCATCATGTGTTTCAGCTTAAGTATGTACCATAATGTTCCTGATGGCAAGTAAATATAATGTCGTGGAATGCCGTGATGAAAGAATAATGAAGAGCAAGCAGGACTGAACCCATCTATATCACCATTGATTTCGCGCTTCATTAGGAACCAAGCTGTTCTTCTCTTTGATAATGTTTTTGAAATGCAGAATCTGCACTAGTGTGAAAACGTTAGCTGCCTGCCAAACTGACGGGGAAGGAGATATATACATGTAGTGCATCCATGTATCTTTCCTGAAGTATCTTGGTAACAGTTGTGTCAAATCAGGGCGAAACAGACCCGTATCATACGAAAGATCGCCCGACTTAAAGTATTGCAAGTTTTAATGTACGACTATGATGGACGACGATTTCAACTGGAATTTGCGATCGTCATATCTTATAGTTTCTGTCTTACGAGCTTAGTTTTAGTGATAATTCAACTACGTATGTTGTAGCATTTGTCGCAACTTACGCTAATTTTGGTCGAACGAATTTCATCTGCATAGTTTTTACCCTTAGGAATGTAGTACATGTCATCACAGAGTTAAGAAGAAATGTTGCTGTTTCAATCAGAAGAATAACATCTTTCGCGCCAACTTTTGTTTCTCGATATTAGGGGTTTCCTGGTATTTGCGGTTCCATCTCTGTACACCTCTCAAACCAAGATCTGGACAATGCCATGAGAAAATGTGAGAAAATGGAAAAATGTGAGCGCCATGAGGGAAAATGTGAACGCCATGGGAAGATGTTTCCTCCTGACTCTTCAAACACGGTAGCTCGGTCTAGGGCTGTACTACTGGCAAACCTCGAAGAAACATTTTACATTTGGACCGTATACATGTACAGACTGCTCATCATTTACATGGAAATAGCTTAATTGAAACCAATACTATGTTTTCAGTTGTGCTTGGCTTCAAGTTCACAACTTCCTAAAACTATTTGTAGAATTCGCCTGGGGAGCCGTTGTAAACATTTCAATATTATTAATGATTAATGGTAACATTCCTGGGCAAATATATGATTAATAAATATCATGAAAGAATGATGAAAAACCTGATAATTTGCTGGGCCTACATGCACAAATATTGTGATTACTTTTAATGCTGAAAATACTCGGTCAGTTCAGTAACATACTTGGCATGAGAACAATATCTTAAAATTAAACTTGTGACAAAGTAAATCTAAACGATAGCATTTTTCATGAAATAATTCATACGATGGCGTTTAAAAGTATAGCTCTACATCTAATGTTTGACCTTATTGGTCGTTTTCCTTTGTAACAAAACGTATAAGAAGTCCTTTCATGGTTTACGCATATGAGTCTCACATCTGTTAAAATATGAATACTCTTTACCTGTTTTGAAAAAGGAGCCATGTATGGTCGAGATACTTTCAAATTTAACAACTTCTTAAAGGGTGTTTGTTTTTAATTTAATGAAGGATTTTGATTACATTGGCAGCCTTTTTTTGTTTACCTCCTTCCTACACTATGCCCTTATCTTCTTCAATGCTGAATGCTCAGCACGGAATAATCCATCAGTATTTGGTCATAATATACTCCGTATGAAATACTTAAACTTTATACATGATCTTGAATGACAAACGGTGCATACCACAATCTCTTCTGTGTTCCTTCTGATCTCGGTCTACACATGTCCTGCTTTCAAAGGGTTAAAGAAAGACACAAAACGTATTTTTGTGCGGATGAATTATATTCCTCGAGTAAAAGGAACGAAAATGCTGCACGGTTTTCCCAATGTTTCACCTTGCATGTTCAGTTAATTAATTCATAAACGTATCATTTTGAAATGATATGCGAATATCTTCTCCCCATGCCACGATCACAGGGGAGTATTGTTTTTACTCTGTCCGTCTGCTGGTTGGATAGTTTGTTTGGTCCCAGCTTTAACGTTAGCGAAAATTTTGTCGCCATTGCACATACATACTGCATGTGCAACTTATGGAAGCGAATCTTTTTAGGGGTGGCATATTAACGTCAAGGTCAAACGTCAAGGTCAAAGGCCATTTCGGGGGCATAGTATTTCACAAACACATCTTGTTTTAGTTGTTCTTAATTATTTAACAGTCATGCAGTCCAGGCGGTAGGTCTGTCACAAAAGCATGAACTCGCTATTAAGGACTTTGTGAGTATTCCTCAAATCAGGTCCAGATCAGACAGTGTCTTTCTCAGAACTCAAATTAGATAGCACCAATTACATATCTGTAAATAAATGGGACATGTGTCACTAAAAGTCCGAATTTATGACAATCACTATTCGGATAACCGAAAATATCGCAAACAGTAAAACCTCCCTATAACGGGCACTGAATAGTGTTAATTAGTTGGTATTTAGGGCAGGTGGCTGCTTAAAGCAAGGTGAAAGTAAAACAGAACGCTCATATAGGAGCGTTCTGTTTTACTTTTACCTTGCTGTAAGCAGTCACCTGTCTTTAACACAAAATAATCGATGTAATTTAGTGGCCGTTATAGAGATGTTTTACTGTATTATAATATTCGTGCGATAGAAGTATTGTAAGCTCTAACGTGCGGCGACTGCAGCCATCACTTGAGCCCTTCATGTGTTAGCATTTACGATATCTCCAGCCGTGTGATATGTAGTAAAACGTGTCCAAGACATATAGAATAACAACGGTTTAACCCATTCCCTCATATTGACGACTTTTGACGACTCTGTAAAAGTCACTTTGTGAAACAATTGTGATAAATAGAGCATTTGCTCCTATAGGTCCAAATGCTCTATTTATCACAATGGTTTCAAACTACAAAAATCTAAAAGTTATATTTTCTCTAGTTAATGCTCCTTTTCAGTAGATTTATTCAAAGAGGTTGTGTCTAAAAATAGCCTATGAGGTAATGGGTTAACAGACCATGAGAACCACACAGTAAAGTGTTTTTTATGTAACTATGTATTTAATTTATAGTTCATCTTGCACAGGCAATTGTTAATAAAACAGATCGTACCAGAAAAAAACACTGACCGTTAACAATGCTAGACAATGCCATGATATAACACTACTATGTCGCGATATCATTAAAACAAAATAATATAATTGATTTACATAACCAGTGTAAAACGTTTTGCGCCGGCCATAGTATAAAGAGATTATTCTCAGTGACATTCTAAGGTTTCTTAATGTCGAATACGCATGTGCAGGATACAGTTCTAAAATACAGTAAGAGAATGCCTGATAAAGTGACACGTTGTAATTGATAATGTGACATGTAATTGATAAACTGACGACCTGTAATTGGTGTCGATCTGTAATTGATAAAGTGAGGACCTGTAATAAAGTGACGACCTGTAATTGGTGACAGCCTGTAATTGTTAAAGTGACGCTCTGTAATTGATAAAGTGGCGCTCCGTAACTAATGAATTGACGACCTGTGAATGGTAAAGTGGCGCGCTGTGGTTGATAAAGTGACGTCCTGAAGGCTCGATGATGTAACTTATCAAATTATGCTCCACAGTTTATAGCACATGTGTTACGTACCATTGCGCTCAGAAATATGTTATCATTGAAAGTAAAATCATCATTAGATAAGCTTCAATTGTAATATAATACTACCTATGAGAAAGTTAAACACAATTGATAAACGCACCCAACATGTACATACAGAACAAGCACTATACTGACTCATTTATGTTGCAAATGCGTATTGCTGTGAAAAGATACCAATTCATTTAGTTTGCTCGGTTCAATGTTTCAACGATAAGACACAGACAACAATACAGTTTTCTTCTTTGTTATGGAATGTCGCCGCAATACTTAGTGTCAATTTAGACTTAATTCTTGAAGACAACTTGAGAGAAATAAGAGCATACATATGAAGACCACTTCATGAAGTATGTCGTTCGTATTCTGCTGGGAAATTGTTGTGTCTGGTATAAGAATATCTTATCCTATCTAATATAAGATGATATTTTACCAAGAATAATTGGAGAGATATGAATACTTTGTGTGGAGTTTTTATTATTGTCTTCAACATTCTGCTCAACTCAATAATAGCAATAGAATACAATTAAACAACCCATTCTGTTCTCGTATATTATCTCTTATTCGCGACCTGACTCGAATCTACAACAGCATGGATATATATATGAGACGCCGAGTAACTCGGCATCTCATCAGGATCCAAGCTATTTGATGCTCGGTCAACAGTTTCCCAAAAGATTGATCGAACCAGAAGTAGTAAAAATTGCACCTGATCCAAATTTGAATAGGCATTATTTTTACAGCAGGATAATGTTGATAACAATTCTTGAAAAAGTATTGTCAATAATCCAATTAAGTTGGGCAAACGTCGTATGGAGAGAGAGAGGGAGAGAGAGAGACGTGTATATTTTACTGAACAAACAGTTGACGTTTGCTTATACTCTAATCCGTTGTATTTTTATTTACGTATTTCCGATCGTTCAGTCGTTTAAAGATATGTTGACCAAGTGCCATTTGGTGTCTCCTCTGGATCAAACATGTTGGCAATACACGTCAGGTCGGGATTAGTATGATACGTTTAAGAAAGTATGTGTCTCTCTAGAGACTTGCTTTACTTGGCACAACATCTTCTATGGATTGTGCTATTTGTGATGTATGACCTATCCTTGGGAGACTTTCAATGCTTATTTAGTCTTGTATTCAATCGTGGCAATATTTGTAGTTTTATTACCCAAGATATCTGCGAACGATATCGTAAATAAGGTGTAAGACTGGGAATAGAATACAAATTATCTCTACGAGTGTGCCATGGTTGTTTAGTATTTGACAGGTGTGAATCTTTCGTCTTGCATTAAAGTCGAGATCTTATTTTGGAACCCATCCATTGTTCATGTTAAGGGAATGGGATGGGCAGGGGGACAACGAACAAAATATTTACTGTCATGAGCAATTAGTATCGATTGCTTCAGCGCACAATACAGACCCTGACTAAAGGGGTCATTCAGTTCCACACTGCTTCCCTTTTTAAGGGACACTGGACACGAATGGGTTTATATCATTCTTAAGGGCCCAGAGTATGGTGTATGTTACATGCCCGTTGTGGAGAGATTTCACTGTGTATTGGCCTTTGCATGCAGCATAGACCCAGACCAGACGGAGCCTATGGCAGCCGTCCGATCTTGGTCTGTTTCATTTGCTTATGGATTCATATAGATCTGATTCTACAGGTTATACTATTGTCAAGATCATGTGTTCATATATCAAAATGATGAGTCGTCTACTAAATATTAAGCACGCCATTTCTTCCTACGAGAATATTCACATGTAAAGTGTTAAAATTATAAAGTTTAACTCTTCAAATTGTTGTAATATTTAATCATTCTAATATTAAAACAAATTATGTAATGCTCTGGGGAATATCAATTAAGTACAATTATGATTCATGCAGGAAACACCACATACAGAACAAGCTTCCGCCCGAATAGCAACTCAAGAAAACACAGCAAATGTACATAACAACCAAAAACATAAAGAGATGCACAAAGACAAAACAAACAATAGGGGATGGAAGTACCGCCTTGGAATGGTAAGTGACAAAAGTAACTGGGGGCTCAACCGGTTTAGGGGCGCTCAACCTCACACTTGTTCGATCCCAACCCTAAAAGACAAACAGTGTAAATACACGTGTCCCCTTACCGACTAATCCTCAACAACCGCGATGGCAAATGCAGTGGTAAAGTGCATGTAAAACTAAAACATTTAAGTGAAACAAACTGTATCCACCTATCGCTAGTGTACTCAATGATTGAACTGCAAACAGAGTAACTGTAGAAAAATAATAAAGGGTACGACAAAAACGAAAAAGTACAGATATCCGACGTCCTCCTTCCGTTTCCGGATTTAAGAGGTCGCTTATTAAACCTTTCTTGTCGGCGCACATGCAAAAAGGCTAGCGTGGTTGCCAACTGTAAAAAGGTTGACAACCAGACCTGCAGTATGTTGTAGTACTATATGATCATATCCCTTTTTATTTATTTATTTGTTCTATCACTTAAATGCACGGAGAACGTTTAGTTGTATTTCCAAACATTGTGAAATTTTATTGCTAAACGTATAGAAATAATCCCTAAACATTCTTTGGGCAAATATAGTTTAGGTATAGCAGTTGTTTAAAAATCAGTCCCGCATTCCTTTCAGTTTGATTTCCCTCGCTGAGAACACATATAAGCATAGCATCCCTTCACAATATCAATTTCGCACAAAATAAATAAATAAATGTCTACAATCCTGGACCCAACAACTACGGTCTATTAACTTAATTGAGATCAGCCATTCTGCCGATGAAAACTATAGATCTTTTGTGTTTCCGTAACACCGGTCATATTCAATCCTAAAAAAGCCACCCATTGTCATATTTTGATGAAAGAAGGAATATTGCATATTCATTCAGCTTAATGATATATTTTGCTCCAACATATTTCTTCAGATATCAGTATTTCGACGTTATTCTATGTCTCATTTTTTAACATCGCTTAGTCCTATATACAGTAAAACCTCTCTATAACGACCACCCTATTGTGTTAATTAGTTGGTATTTAGGGCAGGTGGCTGCTTATAGCAATGTGAAAGTAAAACAGAACGCTCCTATAGGAGCTTTCTGTTTTACTTCCACCTTGCTTTAAGCAACCACTTGTGTTTAACACTAAATATTTGATGTAATTTAGTGGCCGTTATAGAGAGGTTTTACTGTATATGAGCAGCACCGTGGAAAAGGTGTCCTCTGATCTCTTCAAGCACGGTGGCACGGTGGAGCAGTCTAGCTTACATTGCTGGCGAAACCTCAAATATACTAATTCTCTGTAGTAGCTAGGCTGATTTACAATCCGTATACATGTACAAACTTTTCGGCATTTACGAGGAAATTGCCAAATTGAATTCAATATTATGATTTCCGTTGTGCCTGGTTTCAAGTTCGCGGCTTCCTTAAATTACTTGCAGAATTCGCCTGAGATTCGTTTTTATCATTTCAGACTGATTAATGGCAGCTTTCATAGCCAAAGATATGATTAATATATCTCAGAGAGAGATGGTAAATAGATGAAAAGTTGTGCACTGCGATTGTCGGGTCTAAAGGAACGGGTATTTCGATTACTTTAATCCTGAAAAAATGGAGTCAAATCGATAACAAATTTTGCAAGGGAAAGAGCATGTCAATATTAGATCAGTGATAACTGTATGCAAAGCAAGTCTAAAGGAAAACGGTTTTCAAGACATTATTCGATGGCGCTTGATCTGGAATCCAAACAGTTGCCACTATCATCAATGTTCGTTTATCAAATATCAAATATGGTGTGTTAAAACATATGTATTGTGTTAAAGACGATGAAAAACAACCGATTTGTACTCGGAACAGATCTGTGATGTGGCTTAGGAACACTGTCAGCCTGAGAAACGTTATAAAACCCGAGTTGAAGCCATGCAATCTATCTACAGTTGAACTTCGACATATCGAACTCGGCACATAGGTCAAATGAGCCATAAGACTGACTAATAGTAATGACATTATAAGCAAACATAGCCGTTTGATCTTGGTTTACTCTCTGTTTCCAAAGGTCCCACAAGGTGACTCTATGTCGTAAAGGGTTAAACAACGTGTTAACCACATCGCAATAGTTTAAGAGTCGATGAATAACACTTTGGCATTTCAAAGTAATGTAGTGAAACTGTTTGAATCAGTTCATAATTCTCGTCATTAATGATAAATATGTTTTATGAAAGCGTGTTGTTTAAAAGGTATTGCCAAATCAATGTCCGCTTTGGGGAAATTCAAGTTCGTGTGAGTCAGTAGTAGTGAGTAGGATGAATGAGTGCATAATGTGGTGTGGAGAGGAGTGCAGTGGAGCGGGCTTGAATTGAGCGGGGCGGAGGGTAGAGAAGTGGGGGTGGAGGGGAGCGAGTGAGTGAGTAGATTTCAATGAGGCTATTGAAACACAGCATAGGTTTAAACACTCTGAAATACAACTTATTTGTAAAGTTCATCGCCAAATGGCCAAATTAATGTACGTACATTAATACCGGTCATGAGTGACCACTTAAAACATTTCAGATACTGGATTTCTCGGACAGGTGATATGTCAATGTAAGGCAACAGTTATGCAGAAAATCCTTCAATACATTACTTTTACCCTGTATTAACCCTTTCCCTGTTCTATTTGTATTCCAAATTCCAGTACCTACTAAACTTAGTTGGGTAAAATAGTTATAATGAAATATGGAATATGGAACATTGTTGCCATTTTAGAAAGTATAGAAACAAAATAAAATCTATCTAATTTTATTAGCAAACAGAGCAGACCCTGATCTATAGGAGTCTACTCTGTTTGCAATGTGTGAAAACACGTTTATATTAGGGAAAGGGTTAAGACTGATATTTTAGTCGGTAAGTGGTTGCTCAAAACATGGTTTATTGTATTAAACAGTAACCCTTTGAGTGCGTGAAACAAGTGTACTGACATTTGCATACAGTGTAGACCCAGACCAGAGGACTCCTAGAGGATCCATCTGATCAGGCTCTGCATTGTTTGTCGTTAAGATATTAGGCAAAGTTAAGCCATTTTTACTGAATGGATGAACACTGATTGGGTTATTCCGCTTCGAATATTTGACATTAAAAATGATAACCTGTATCCATGCTTATAAAGCTTTTTTGTTGAGTCTGAGTTCGTTCTCAAGCTTTTGATTGGTCAGATTTGAGTTCGCAAGCTTTTGATTGGTCAGATTTGAGCCAAAGGCTCAAATCTGACCAATCAAAAACTTGAGAACGAACTCAGACTCAACTAAAAGTTTTATAAGCATGGACACTGGTCTATTTCCATTCGAAACCAAAGGGGCAAATGATAGTCATTGTCACATGTTCATAGTAATTACTCTCATCATGTTTCCATTTCTCAGGTTATTTGGGACCAGAGGGCTGTGATGATGGCTGGGTCCATTTCAAGAACTTCTGCTACTATTTCGTAAATGGGAGAGTCCATTTTGACTCAGCAAAGGCGATATGTACGGTTAAACATTCTACACTCGTTTCGTTATGGAAACCAGATGAATTTGAATTTGTACAAGACAATTTAAAGCAGGTAAGTTGCGTACCTTATGTGTTACGAATGTCATTACAATTTCACATATACAATACCTGGGTTCAACAGTTTAAGAACCAATTGAAAACCAACAGGCTAATGTCGGGCTTTATGTAATTATGAGACTCGTCCAGTTCTAAAGTGTCTAATCCATAAACAAAAATGTTAATAACAGATTTAGAATTAAGTTCTAGGGTCTACATTGCAAGTTATTGCCCCGTAAGAGTTTTGTTAATCCAATTATATTGAGATGTAAATGGCACTGCAGTATACTCTGCAATAGAAGAAAACTTAATCTGGTTGCGACAATCAAGCATTATTAACTCTTTCCCCACTATAAAAAAACCTGTCTCATAAACGTTGGGTCTGGTGCAATTTTGGCTACGTCCAATTGAAACAATCTTTCGAAACTATTAATCGAGTGTAAAACAGCTTGAACGACGAGGAGATGCCGAGTTACTCGGCGTCTCATATAATATGGATCCAAGTTGTGTACAAATACGTGTAAAGCAGCGATGAGCGGAATACGGGTTAATTCAAACCTGTAATTATTGTACAGTAAAACCCCTCTAATGCGACCAGCAAAAGGGCATAATTCAAGGAGCTTTCTGCATAACTTTCTTCCTACATTAAGCAACCACCTGCTTATAAAGACAGTCATGTTTATTCATTCATTGGTCGCATTAGCGGGGTTCTACTGTAAATATGACTGTGAATGTTTTACTATCATTTTCGGAGTAAACGTTTTACTACCAATTTCGAAGTGACCACGGATGAGCCATTCACAGTCACATTGGCGTTTATTGATATTATACAGAAACATTTTCACATCCAGTTTATAGTACAGAACTAATCTAACAGACTATTTATCGCCTGTAATAACATTACATCATACGAATGAGACAATTGCTCCAGATCAGATTTGTTTTCAATATGATAAGGGGTAGCTTAAACCGCACTTTTAGAATATGATCACATTAGGTATCTAACATATTGTAGTTTTTAGACTCCGACAAGCCGTTGTGTTAAATGCTTTATCGCACAGTACTGCAGATGCTGAAGATTGTAAAACAATGAAGACCTAGACCAGCCAATGTGTTTTTAATCTGATGGATATTCTAGGTTTTCATTGTACCTTTATCGCGATTCGTTAAACGAATGAGGAAATTATTTTTAGAATAAATGAAGAGGGTTGTTACAGGATTTGATGGGTTTTTCAGTATCCTCTCAAAGGTGCCTTACTAAACCTGTTAAAATCTATCATGCTGAAACATGTGTCTGCTCAAACTCTGACTTTGTGTATTATACGATTCGCTCAAGATATGAACTCATTAGTTCATGAATATTCATGTGAGAAATTATGTCATCATGAACATTAATTACATTAACTCTTATAACAGCACATGGACACAGAATATTATGACCATGGCAGAAACTGTAGAATCATATCTATATTATATCATCAGCAAATAGAGCAGACCCTGATCAGACGGCTCCTACAGGAGCCGTCTGATCTGGGTCTTCTCTGTTTGCAAAAGCGTATAAAGGCGTAGTTATGGAGTAAAGGGTTAAGAAACAACTGACCAAGTTTCAAACAGTTTGGATCCTGATGAGACCCCGAGTTACTTCTGGATCCATGATGATTGCAAATGCAAATCATATAACGCCTAGCATGGTTAAGGTTAAACCTAAGCTTGCTATCAGAATGAGGTGTGCTTAAGCTCCGATCTGTTACCATTGTCGCTTACATCTGACTCGTTCAAGCTTTTCAGATACTATTGACAGAGTGTCAAACAGCTTTGATCCTGATGAGATTCATCTGGATTCAAACTGTTTGCAAATGCCAGTTAGGCCGCGCTTAGCAGGCTAAGGGTTAATAGTGATATAGTTGGAAACGAACTATTTTTGTATTTTTTTTAAGATGCAAAAGGCATCGATGATAGAAAGCACTTTTTTGACAAAACTAATTTCAACAAGGCTATTTAAATATAATGTGTCCATCAATAACGCGTTGTCAAAGATATCTCATAACGGATAAAAATAATGGGATTTGCACCATTTTATAAACATTTCCTGGAACAACTTCTATCGTAAAACGCATTTCTAACTCATCGATAACGGTTTTAAATCGCCCATCGTGATTTCTCGTCTAGAAGGAAACATTACTACGATAACGTGAACACTTGCGAAACTAAAACGACCCAAAGTTTGGTTAAAACACGGGAGAATAACATCGGCAATATTGGTATTTTAACACATAATCACCAATAATCCCATGTATAGGATACATGCAAACAGAGTAGACCTAGATCAGGAGCCCTCTGATTAGGGTCTGTAGTGTTTGCTATACTTATCAATATCAACATATTCTTTTGAACGACCCCTCCACCATGAGAAATGGATGCGTTTTGAATTTTTATTTAGACCAGTTTACCTGCTAAAAATGGAAGTTTACCTAATAAATATGTGAGTTTACCTAATACATGTTGGAATATAATTAATAAAGATGACAGTTTACCCAATAAAAATTGGATTTTACCTTATAAATGTGGTATTTCAATGGATTTCAAACATTTAGCATTCGTATGTTATTTCCACATCCTACCGTTTTACAAACTCTAGAATGTGTCATGTATAGACACGGTGGCCTTAACCCTTACCTTAACCCTTCCCCTGTTCTATATTTAGTCCAAATTTCAATACCTACTGAATATTCATTAACAAAATAGTTATAAAGAAATATCGAAGGTGGAACATTGTAGACATTTTAGAAAGCAAAGAAACAGTTCTATCAAATTCTATTAGCAAACAGAGTAGACCCTGATCAGACGGCTCCTCTAGGAGCCGTCTGATCTGGGTCTACTCTGTTTGCAAATGCGTTAAAACACGTTTTATGAGGGAAAGGGTTAAGAAACGTTTATGTTTGAATTTGTTACTTCATGAATATTAACGAACATTATTGTTTATTTTGATAAACCTTGGATCAGATCTATGTAATTCCATAAGCAGAGCGAACCATGATCAGTCGGGTCCTACAGGATCCATCTGATCTAGGTATGACCCGCTCGAAAAGGCGTGAAAAAAATCGTTTCATGAGGGAATGGGTTAGTGATAAAATAAGTAAGCAGTTCAACTGCACGAAACACTACAATATGCCAAATCGATTATGTTTCTAAAATTGTATATAATAGCAATAAAATTATTCATGTGCAAAGTCTTTTTAATCTTTTAAAAATTATCTTTCGACCGATACTTGCCTACCACGTAATGCACTTAGCCCTGACCTGCGTCTTTGATATCGAGCCGAACATAATGATGTCTAGCCTCAAAGCACCGATTGGAGATAATACATATTGTGTTCAGTCTGAAAACGGCAAATACCTTATAAATATTCATGTAGACAAAATGACATTATGAATATAAATTTGGTTATTTTTTATTGCATATTAATTTCGGAATTTATTTTGGGTCATATCTATATTATTACATCAGCAAACCGAACTCAGACAGCTCCTACAGAGGTCATCTTATCTGGATCTACTTTGTTGGCAGAGACATGAAAAGGTGTTTGTATCAGATAAAGGATACAAATCATCCTTATCGCGCAATTTTATATGCTGCATTTCACATAACCATTTAGCATAAAAAACTGTCTTTGTGTCTATTCTTTTAAGATTTTTACGCATACACGAATCAGATTGGAAAAGACAGTCTCTATAAAGGGAGTTCCAATGCGAGCACCAATGACATTGTTAAATGATAATGGGAATCAGGTCGAAGTCTCAAAGTAATGACAATACTTGCTGGCATGCACTGCAGCGATGTAACAAAACTGTGTGGTCCAAAATATAACTTTGTAATAGCATAAGAACAAATAGTGCAACAAGTGGGTCGTATCTTACTGGGAGGTAATATCTTAAGCGTATGGTCAGATTATCTATCGTTTAACAATTTGACACTGTGCGTAATAGATGAAAGATAGTAACATATGCTGAAATACAAACATTACGTTAATGACAATTAATTCATTACCCTATTATTCGGGCACAAAATATCTCCTCTCCACGTGTTTGGGCACTATTGTGATAAATTTGAATTATGTGTTAGTTTGAAATAGTTTGTGCTAGAATTTCACCGGTAATAAATAATAAGACGGACACTTTTAGTCTTTAGCATGCTATGAACGAGTTTGTGACCACCTCAACCCATTACCTCATAGGATACTTTAGATACAACCTCTTTGAATAAATCTACAGAAAAGGAGTATGAACTAGTGAAAAGGAAAATTCTAGAATTTTGTAGTTTGAATCTATTGTGATAAATAAAGCATTTGCTCCTATAGGAGCAAATGCTTTATTTATCAAAATGGTTTCACAAAGTGACTTTTACAAAGTCGTTAAAAGTCGTCAATATGAGGGAATAGGTTAAAAAGTCGTCAATATGATGGAATGGGTTAAAAGTCGTCAATATGAGGGAATAGGTTAAAAAGTCGTCAATATGATGGAATGGGTTAAATGTCGTAAATATGAGGGATTGGGTTAAAGGGGTCTAGAGAAGATGCGTACATTAAAACATTTTCGATGATAGCTCCTTTATTTCTACACAAAACCATATGTTGTGACCACTCTTTAGAATCTTCTTTACGAGACGATTCTAAATAGTGGTCACATCATAGGATTTGGTGGAGCAATGACAACTTTAGATATGAATACGCATCTTTATGTATTTCTCTGATCTTTGCAAACGGTTTGGATCAAGGTGAGGCGCGAGGTAATTCTACGCTTCATACGGATACTTGAATCGCAGAACAAAACGAATCGGCCTAGTATGTTACCAAAGAAGCTGAAGGCTAATATGACCGGTGTCATGGAAACAGGAATACTTGGACAGTTGCAAACAGTGTATAGCTATATCAGCCACTGCGTCAGATTAGGATCAATGGTACTGATTGAAACAAATCATTGCTGATTCTGACGAATGCCACACAGTCTGTGATAGGACTCTGCGCCCAAACGTGTTGACTGATCCAGAAGTCGTCCGATTAAAACTATCGTAAATTCTAACATACGATAATCGCAACTTCAAGAAACGACCGCATCGCATTAGAATATACGATAGTTTTTCTTTTACGAAGGTGGTCAATTTTTTGCACACTATAAAGTGCATTAGTATTCCGTTATTGTAGTTAATTATAACACACGATGATTTATTCATACGACGGCCACCAGGCCTGTCCAGCGAAACATCGCACGACACAAACTATCGTACGAAATGTCGACAGTAGCTACTACTCGAATAACCCTTTACCCCATGAATATTCATGTAAAACATAATGACGTAATGAATATTCATTTGATTAATTTGCTATAATAGCACATTGACACAGGAAGTTTTGACCATGGCAGAAACTGTAGAATCACATCTATATTATATCAAGCAAACAGAGCAAACCCTGATCAGACGGTTCCTATAGGAGCCGTCTGATCTGGGCCTACTCTGTTTTCAAATGCGTAGAAAGACGTATTTATGGAGTAAAGAGATAACTAAAGTTATCGTTTGTTCTAGTGTGCAGGCATTAAGGCTAACTTCCGTACGACAGTTCTAACATTAATTCTGACTGGAAGTTGCGATCGCCGTATGTTAGAACTGGGGCTAATTTCAGCACAACCATATTAACACTTTCCCTCACATAAACGGGTTTTCACGCATTGGCAAACAGAGTAGACCCAGATCAGACGGCTCCTAGAGGAGCCGTCTGATCAGGGTCTGCTCTGTTTGCTAATGGAATTTGATAGATCTGTTTCCTTATTTTCTAAAAAGGCTACAATGTTCCACCTTCCATAATTCATTATAACAATTTTATCCATGAATATTCAGTAGGTGTTAAGATTTGGAGTAAACATAGAACAGGGAAAGGGTTAAGTAAGACGGATCCCTGATATGTTTGTTAATGTTATGTTTCCCCTTACAACGGCCATATAACGATGTTTGACTTACCCACTGTTTTTATCTATATAGTTTGGTCTGACCGATATATGGGCCTGGATAGGTACGATCCCCTCCAAGAACAACAAATGGATGTGGATGGACGGCTCTTACTTTGATATCCCGAATTCTGGTGAGCTATACGTGTATAAAACATGTCAAGTTCCAGTCATTTTCCTGCATAACTGCCATGGGAAACATTCTGGATCCAGAGTAACTCATTCTCAGATAAGAATCCAATCTGTTAACCGGCTGATGATTGAAAAATTATGTTCCTTAACCCTTTCGCTGCCAATGCCGGATCTGTGATTACCTATGCAAACAGTTTGGATCCAGGTGAGACGCCGATTAACTCATCAGGATCCAAACTGTTTGTTACTGTTACTATGTTTTTGAAACAAAAAATGAAGAAAATCAAAACAATGAACGACGACAGCAGACGACAGAGTTTGGCAGCGAAAGGGTTAATAGAACGTTGCATTGTTAAAAGCATTTACTCCATTTGTTCGCCCTTTAATGCTTTTGAAAACAGTGAAGATCCAGATTAGACAACTCCTGTAGGAACCGTTTGATCAGATTCTACTCTGTTTGTTCATTGAATAATATATATCTGTGTCTTCACAGTGCCATATTTCCTGTATTAATGACACACTATAAAGTTAACTTGATTAACAGTGACACATTTCAAATTTATTATTTTTTTAAAGGCTATTAATGGAGTAAATGGTTAACTAGATGTTGCTTCATGGAAAACATAAGTTGTACAAAAATCTATTTCGCCCTGCATTAAGTTTCCGGCTATCTTGAACAATAATTTACTCGATTTTAGCTGACGTGTTAGAGCTGTTTACTGTATTTCCTACACCGTGACGTTCTGAATACTAAGTTTAACCTTTAGCCTGCTGAGCAAATTATTTTTACAGAATTTATCACCTACTGCATTTTCAAAATTCAAGCTTTAATCAATTTATCTACCAAAATGCAATCAGGATGTCAAACAGTTTGGATCCTGATGAGACGCCGAGTTACTCGGCGTCTCATCTGGATCCAAACGGTTTGCATAGGTATTAACTCATCTGCCCATAGCAGGCTAAAGGTTAAGTGATGCGTTTTACCATATTCATTTAAACCACGTGTATGTTTAGCTATATGCTGTAAAATATGTTTGATTGCGTAAGACTGCATATGAATGCAATAAGTAATATAGAACCAATAACAAAATAGAAACAAATCAATATACTATCTCAATGATTTATTCATACTAATAAATGTGGTAATACATGTATCTATGAAGAAGAGACCACCGTTGCTATAGCATACGACAATATATGACAATACGACAATGTCACTATGTATTCAAACGTTAGTGAAAAAAGTACTCGAACTTTAAGGGTCAATACAAAGTTCTTCGAGATAAGAGGTGTTCGAGTCATCCGATTTCTAATCTGAACAATTTCTCGATGTCCACAGCTTAATGTAGGTCTAACGTAATGTTGAAAGCTCCTGTAGGAGCTTTCAGTATTACTTTCGGCATGCATTAAATTGTCATATGTAATACTAAATATGCGTAGTGATAGATTTTAGAATAATTCTGAATTTTGGAAGGACCGAACTTTTACTTCGAGTTATCTTGAAGTTCGAGATACCCGAGTTCAGATATATCGAAGTTTAACAGTATAACCCTTCACTCCATGAATCCATCCATCATGAATACACGTAGTCTTGTCTTTAACTCAAAATAATTACAAGCACACAGAACAAGTCCTGATCAGACGACTCCTACATCTGCTTCTGATCTCGGTCTACTGTGTAAAGGCGTAGAAAGGCGAGATTGTGGAGTATATGCTTAACCCTTCTCTTGCTGAATTTTAAAATTAATTTCTCCTACTTTACCCATACCCTGTTGTATAATTACATATATTTCGCTACATGCAATCACTGCTGTGGAGCGCACTGGTTGCACAATCAACTTGTAAATAGTGCAGACCCTGATGAGACAGATCCTGCAGGAGCTGTCTCATCTGGGTCTTCACTATTTACAGGTACGTATATTGACTGAATAGCAAGCGAAGTGTTAAACATATAAAGACCGATGGAAAGAAATCGACTAGCATTTGCAATAGTACAGTCCAAGATCAGAGTGACACGCAGGAAACTTCTGATCAGGGTCTTCACTGTTTGAAATGCCAAAAGATTTTTATTAGCAAAGTGTTCCGAATTAAACTGGACAGACATTTCTCTTAAGCATTTACTCCATGAGTATTCATGTAAGAAAAATGACGTCATGAATATTAATTAGATTAATTTGTTGCAATAGCACATGGACACATGGTTTTTTACCAAGGTAGGAACTGTTTAATCATATCTATATTATATCATAAGCAAACAGAGCACACACTGATCAGACGGATCCAATAGAAGTCGTCTGATCTGGGTCTACCTTGTTTGCAAAGACATAGAAAGGCATAATGATGTTGTAAATCGTTAAACACTGAAATAGCATTGCACTATGTACTATACTGTCGTTATTTCTGAAAAATGTATCCTGTAATATAATTTCAAACTGAATTCTTGTCACAGCCATCCCCCCTGCTGATGCAGACAGGTGTGGCTCCATCTCGACTGACGGGAATCTGCACTTCTTGGACTGTGATGACACCGTTCCAGCATTTGTATGCAAGAAACGTAAGAGCTTTGTTTGTGCTGCATGTCTGCCTTAACCCTTTACTATGTAACTCCACCTTAACTCATAGGCTATTTTAGACCCAATCTTTTTTAATTAATCTACCGAAAAGGAGCATTAACTAGAGAAAAGGAAAATTTTAGAATTTTGTAGTTTGAAACCATTGTGATAAATAGAGCATTTGCTCCTATAGGAGCAAATGCTCTATTTATCACAATGGTTTCACAATGTGAATTTTATAGAGGCGCAAAAATGCGTCACTAGGGGGTAATGTGTTAATACTGCTTTGAAAAAGAGTATACCCGGGTCAGACAGGGTCAGCGTTGTTTGCTGATATGTTACACACCTGATTCGGTATTGACATGACAAATAAAATTCCTTTGTGATATGATATTTCAAAACAAGAATTCAGTCAATTAATATTCATAATATGCGGTTTTGCATTGTTATTCACGAGGTAAAGGGTTAAAACATGATATTCTGAGTCTTTTACAACAGAAGTGATATTAGTAGGTGATTAATACCGAAACTGTAACATTTTTTCACAACGATGATTTAAATTTAAACGCATGGGTTATAATAATACATGATGACACATTGCATTCAAAAACAGAATAAGCTCTTAGATATGTAAGTGAGTGAGTAGAGTATGGTGGATTAAAGCCCCCACATCTCTTTACCGGAAACATTTATTGCATGTCACCATGATAACACCAGCGGTGCATATAAAACGCGATGAAGTAAAATGTATCACCTGACTGATAATTAGAGATTCCGAAATACTATCCATAACACCCCTCTAGCCGCCTAGTGAGGTCATGGAAAGAACGAATCATTTTCTTAATGTTTGTTTTGCCTTGGAATCCCCAGAATCACATGAGTCAAACAATTAATGATATATACTATAAGTCAAGTCTTAACCCTTTAATTCATGAATATTCATGTAAGAGTTAATGTCCTCGTGAATGAACAATAGATGAGTTATTATCAAGACATGTGGAAATAGGAAGTTTTGACCATGGTAGGAATTGCAGAACTAGTGTTATATTGTCCCATAAGCAAACAGATCATACCCTGGTCAGTGAGCTCCTACATATATTGTTTGATGTGTTATTCTCTGTTTACAAAGTCGAACATTTGGCGTAAAGGGTTAGGCGTGTTCTTGCTAATTAACCCATTACATCATAGGTTATTTTTAGATACAACCTATTTGAATAAATCTACCGAAAATGACCATTACATGTAACTAGAGAAAAGGAAAATTTTAGAATTTTGTAGTTTTAAACCATTGTGATAAATAGAGCATTTGCTCCTATAGGAGCAAATGCTCTATTTATCACAATGGTTTCACAAGGTGACTTTTACAGAGTCGTCAAGAGTCGTCAATATCAGGGAATGGGTTAAACATAGGGAATAGAAATATTGCAAGGAAACGGTATTCTATCAATTGTCTTATAGAACTCAACTATCGTTTTAAAATCACTTTAGAAAGGTTTTACTGTATTCATCAACATAAAATATAACATTTGATTAAATAGGTCAAATCTCATTTTTTTAAATTCTGAGTATGGAGTAATTATATGTCACACCTTTTCTTACAAAAATAAACTCTGGTAGTATACAGTGCTCCCTCCCTACAACGGCCCTCTCAATAACGATTCCCTCCTTACAACAACGCATGTCACTGTTTCCGAAACAACAAGGCTCCAGAAACAACCTTTTTGCATTGTATTTTCTTTATACCTCCATCAAACCCTATGTTGTGACCATTCTTTAGAATCGTCACAAAGTGACGATTCTAAAGAGTGGTCACAACATAGGGTTTGATGGAGGCACAACGGTTTTAGTTCTCGAAATACACCTTATCTGGGGATCTGCAAACAAGCTAATTATGTTTGATTTTCCCTCCATATAACAACTCCCTCTGAACAACACATACAATCTTCGTACCCCAAAGGGTGTCGTTGTAGAGAGGGAGCACTGTACTATATTAAAGAACTTTCTATTATTCGCTGCAACCACCCATGTTGACTATCGATGTTTTATTATGACGTGCACATAGATTTGGACATTAGTTTAATTGTTGCATACACAAGTAAGGAGATTTTGAACTTTGTTATAAACCGTATGGAAATTAAAGTTGTAGGTTTAGCTTGCAACATACGAGCAAAGTCAAATGCAGAGAACTTCCACAATGTGCCAAACGATTTGAACTTTGACGTCTACAGGCATTCACTTATTCAGTATATCAGTACCAATCCTTTACTTGATATAGATTTCCTGTAGGAGCTGTCTAGTCGGGACTTGTTCTGTTTGTTTATAGAATAATATCGTTCTGAGTTACAGTTTCTAACGAGATCAACATTCCTGTATGCATGTGCCATTATAAACATCAACTAACTAGTGTGCACAAATTCAACATTTCTTACATGAATATTCATTGGGAAAGGTTTAAAGCAATTTTGTCTGACCTCCTGGTGACGACACTTGTGCAAACTTTATAGACCCAGATCAGAGGGCTCTAAAAGGAGATCCACACTTCCATTTCCTATTCTAAACATCAGCAGGAGACACCCTGTCAAATGAGAACTAACTCCGCTCACTCCCCAGTCCCAATAGCGTCATTGACAATATTGAGATGCATTCAGTTACAACGAAGTTTATAATGGTTGTTTTATTTTCTTCAAAATATGTTTCAGCGCTAGACATGTTATACGTGCCAAGTTCCATAAATATCACCGAGGATCTAGTAGAACTCAACGGCGACCAATCAGCTACCGTATTCGAGCGGCTCTGGCCTCCCAACCTCGATCTAATTTCTTTGGAAGACACCCACCGGCATCATCTAGCAACAGTTGATGTGGCGCACGAGACAGATTGTGCTTACCGTTGCTACACAGTGGATGAGTGCAAAGCGTTTATCGTAAAATGCAAAGCTAATCGGAAATGCAATAATTACCTTTGCACATTGTTATCTCATGTTGGTCACTTTTAAAGCAATTAGAAAAGACAAGGCAACGTTTATCCGTCCATTCTATGCTAAGGATGCAAAATTTGAATTACAATAAAATATCAATAAACTTTTGTACATCTCTGTATTCTTTGTTTTATGAGAAATCCGGATCTTTTAGTGACTAACTATACCAGCAGTATAAACAAATACTCCCTTACCCCATGTATACACATTTTAAAAATTATAGACAGAGAAACCCCAAATCAGACAGCCCCTAAAAGAACGGTCTAATCAAGTTATGTTATGTTTGCTTATGGAATAATATAGATCTAGTTTTACAGTTTCTATCATGGCGAAAAACTTCCCGTTTTTATAAATTGGTATAAATTAATATCTCTCAAACTCGACAGTCAGCACATGCCATGTGTGTGATATCGTTAGCCATAATTATGATACCTTTGCAATATTGTATTCTTTTGTCAGAATAAATATACAGCAGAACCTGTCCTAAGCGACCTTATATTCATTGGACAGAAGCTACCACCTGTCTTACAGACTCGTAATTAGAATTCCTTTTGATGGTCAACTAAGACAGGTTCTACTGTGTCGCTTTTCAGTGTCAGAAATTTCATAATCAATTTATCCTAACCCATTCCCTCATATTGACGACTTTTGACGACTCTGTAAAAGTAACTTTGTGAAACCATTGTGATAATTAGAGCATTTGCTCCTATAGGAGCAAATGCTCTATCTATCACAATGGTTTCAAACTACAAAATTCTAAGATTTTCTTTTTCCCTAGTTAATGCTCCTTTTCGGTAGATTTATTCAAAGAGGTTGTATCTAAAATAGCTTATGAAGTAATGGGTTAATCTCTTACTTATAATAGAGGTAAAACGCTTTGCAAACATGAGCAGGAGCTGTCTGATCAGAGTATGTTCTGATTTCTTACGGAATTATTCAGTTTCTGCCATGGCCAAAATGATCTGTGTTCATATTGCTTCATAAAAATGCAACTGGTAACAATTCATACAGCCATTAATTCTTACAATGATATCTATCAGACAAACGGTTAAACGGATAATCCTCCGGTTAACGTTTATGACTTTAACAAACATTTCAGTAACGAGCGCCTAAAGGCACCAAGAAAAACAGTGTGAAGACGGTTTGCACGCTCACGAATACAACAATGAAAAAGACGTCAAGAATCTGTGCAATAAGTTCCCATGTCAGGCCAGCAATAAATGCTGGAGTGTTTTCAACGTCGTCGACTTCGTCCTCGTCGTCCGTGATCACGTGGTCTATCTCTTCTTCCGTGCCCTTTCCACCAATTGTGTCGCTGCTTTTAGACGCGAAATTGTCATTTTCACTAGGCTCTATAGTTTTAGTCGGCTCAGTAACATCGGTGTTCGTCCCATAATTATCGACAAGGTCGTTTTCGCCCTTTTTGTCTGTGACGATATCTTCCTCTGACTGTTGTAGCCGTGAAACAGGTTTCTTCACATCATGTGTTTCAGGTACACTCTGTACAGTTGTAATTTTGTTTAAGTTCCCTTTGCTTACATCGACATTTTCAACTGTCTGGTGAATTTCATTTATGGTTCCTTGGTCGTTCGGAAGTGAAAGCCCTCTGAATGATTTAGTGCTGATTCGTGACTTAAGCATAGGACTACCATTTGTGTCAAATAGGCTGTTTTTGCTTGCTCTTTTGGAAGTCACATGAGGCTCCATGATTTCATGTACGACTCCATCATCGCTAGGCAGCGGAAGTACTTGTTGTGACTTGTTGCTCATTCGTGATCGTAGTCCAGGACTGCTTGTTATAAACTCCCTTTGTCCAAGAGGTGACACTTCGCCAAAAACACTTTCAGACTTGTGCTTACTCCAGACCGCAGACGTTGAATTAGCATTGAATTTGAATTTGTTGTTCTTTACGAAGTCGTGATTTGTCTTTCTGTTATGACAGCGACACTGGCATTTGCCATACCTTTCCCAGCATATGCATGCAGATTTTCGGCAATATCGACAGGCCGGGAGAATATATTCATTACAGCAGTATAGACAACAGTACTTGAGCTTCTCGCGGCACTTGCATCGGCGGTAGAGTAGTCGGCATGGAATACAGCGAGCCACTTTGACCAGAAGAATGAGCCATGAGGGAATTTTGTCAGAACTAGGTGAGAGGTACATACGTAGAATAAGCATATTGATGATGCTAAGACCGGCGCTAAACATCAGCATTGTAATGATGTAATAGCAAAGAATAGACATTGGAACTGACGATTCGGGCATAAACTGCATCAGAACCTGTAGGACAACGACGAAGGAGAGGAAACACGTGATTCCAAATCCGGTTCTTTCTCCAGATCCGGGCGGCAATAAAAACAGAAAGCCAGTGAGAAGACTTAACAATAATACTGGTAGTACAATAACGATCGATAGAAACAGTGGCTTTCTTTTAATTGTTATTGTGAAATCAACGAACGGATTGCTGTTGGAGATATAGGCACGCGATTTGGCAGAAGCAACTGACCAGATTCCGCTCTTGTCCATGTCACTTGTGTCCCAAGTGTCACTCAATACTGATAAGGCAATTTGCGTTTGGTCACGAAACCACGGCGTAACCGTCAGAGGGCACTCTTGTTCGTCAAACGGGTAATACGTCATATCCGGTGTGCATGCGGCGTTTATGATAAGCCGTGGCTGCCAGTGGCACAATCCAGAACTGTAATAAATAGAAAATATGACCCTTTAGACCACTCCTGAAGATATTACTAGTGGTTAGCCTTTTAAAGATGTGACAATTAGTTGGTCAATGACACTTTTATCATACATTTTACACATGCAGTTGGATGCCTTTGCAAATGGTGTAGACCAAGATCAGGTGGCTTCTTTTGGAGCACAGGGGTCTATAACGCTTCATGACAGTCTACATATACTATACAATAAACAAGGGTTCTAACTGACAGAACGGATACCCGTGTACCTCAAGTACAAACGAGTCTGTAACTCTTACATTTTATATGATAACCTCGTAATTCTTTCGGCTATTGAAAGTAAAGATATTTCACTACCAAGTAAGTATACTCTTCTGACGGTATCAAATACATTATTATAAATCCAACAATGATGTTTTCAAATTTGAGTCTGGGCCAGTGAAAAACATTCGTTCACCCCGGTCTCACCCTATCACAGCGATAACCTGACCATATGCAGTTCAAAAGATGGTAGGATTCAATAAAACGACTCGATTCTATCACCGATCTCCATCGTTTTAGTCCCAATCATCAACAGAATTATGTATATTTAGCGAGTATTGTAAGTTAACTTCATATCGTCGAGGAACGAGCCGTTGTACGTGACGTCACGGATTTCCCAACTTTTCCTTCGCTCATCCAATGAATGGCTCCATTCATATTTGTTGCAAAATGGCACCATCCAAAATAGAAACATATCTATAGACGGAAAGGCCGCTGTTGCTAGTTGCTTATTTAGAGGACAACACAAATGGAGAGTGGTGATAAAAAATGTGTTTTTTTATTGAACCACGCCATCTTTTGAACTGCAAATCGCCAGGTTGTGATATAGTGAGACCGGGGAGAACGAACGTTTGTCAATGACCCAGAAAACACGTGAAATTTTGAGAAAATCATTGTTGGATTGATAATTGTGCATAAGTTACCGTCAGAAGATTATATTTATTTGATAGTATAATATATTGGCTTTCAATAGCCGAAAAAATACGAAATTATCATTGAAATTGCAAGAGTTACATTCATATTTGTACTTGTGGTACACGGATGTCTGTTCTTCTAGTTGGAATCCTTGTCATTCATATATAATACATATAGACCCTATGAAGCAGTCCAGACCCCTGTGTTTAGGAGCTGTCTGATTAGGGGATGCGGGTGCCTAAATTCGTTTATGTCATTATAAACATATATCACAATTCATGATTTTTATCGTGATTTTTGTCATGATTTTGTCAAGATTTTCCTCATGTATATCTCTCGAGTAAAGGATTAAGTCAGTAGCCTAATGCAGGAATCAAACATGTAGAACACCCCTCATGAATATCTCTCGAGTAAAGGATTAAGTCAGTAGCCTAATGCAGGAATCAAACATGTAGAACGCCTCTGTTTAGCGTTTGGCATTATATTCGTTCTAAATTGTAAAACACATTCTTTTTTGCCATTGCATTGTTACGTAAAAACGTATTCACTGTATCCAAGTATCAAACAAGTTTGATTCTGGTGAGAAGTTCATGAGATCTCACCTGCATTCACGCAGTTTGCAAACGTGATTACATATTCGCTTCTGGAAATGACAGAGTTAACCATTTCCCTGTTCTATTTTTATTCCAAACTTCAATACCTACTGAATATTTATGGACAAAATAATTATAATGAAATATGGAAGGAGAAACATTTTAGAAAGTAAAGAAACGTATATTCCATTAGCAAACAGAGTAGACCCTGATCAGACGGTTCATATAGGAGCTGTCTGATCTGGGTCTACTCGGTTTGCACATGCGTGAAAACACGTTTTTATAAGGGAAAGGGTTAACGACTCACAGTAATGTCCCTTTAAAGAGGGAGCCAATACTCTTATACTCTCTGTTTATTCATAACCGGTCATTTTCATTTCAGATCAGATAGGTCACAACAGAATTCTTGCAGAAAAGTCTCAATCCAACAAAAAACATGTTAGTTCATAGCACACATTTAGACAAATGAAAATAGGGATTTCAAATATCCTAATATTAAACTATATTGCTGCTTGGGCCTTAACTAGCCTGGCTAAATTATTCCAGCGTTTGTAAAATGAAACCAGTTTCTTATCTGCTTAGAGTAGTACGTTTATCCTTTTAAACCCGGAAACCGAGTATGTAAGACCTTTGAAAATTACTGTGTACATCTAGGTCAGCGGTCAGAGGTCTCCTGGTGGTCCAATGGTAAGTTTCTGTGGGGGGGTTTGTCATGAAAAGCATGTTCTTCAATGAAACAATATTTTGTTTAATTAATATTCAGGAAGGGGCTAGTTTTAATTATTTAGAAGATTAACCCATTCCCTCGTAGTGTCGACTTTTGACGACTCTGTAAAAGTCACTTTGTGAAACCATTGTGATAAATAGAGCATTTGCTCCTATAGGAGCAAATGCTCTTTTTATCACAATGGTTTCAAACTACAAAATTCTACAAATTGTCCTTTTCTCTAGTTAGTGCTCCTTTTCGTTAGATTTATTCAAAGAGGTTGTTTCTAAAAATAGCCTATGAGGTAATCGGTTAAGAGTTGACGAGGTGGAGCTGTATATAAAAGGCCAATACCTGGTGTTATACCGGACTCTGTACGCAATATCGCCAATTTTCTCAACAGACTCGGCATCATTCATCAAAACGAGGTTTGGGTTCCAGATTTTGTCGTAGTCAACTAAAATCGTATCCTTACTGCCCGTGAAAGTGGTTCCGGTCAAGGTTTTTATATCGTCTTGCCACTGTATTGTCATTGAGCCGATCAAAGTTATCCTTCCGTTGACAGCATCGAAGTCCATTATGGCATAGAGGTTCATCCCTAGAGTATAACCATTACGTATGAGTTGATTTATTTTCAGTAAAGACGTCGGTGTTATATAGAAAGTAAAACCTGTCTAAAGCGACCATCAAAAGAGGCCTAATTATAGGTCTGTAAGGCAGGTGGTAGCTGAGTACAGGTCAAAGGTAATGCAGAAAGCTCATATAGGAGCTTAACTTTCTGCATTACTTTTGCCCTTCATTAAGCAACCATCTGATTTTAAGATTCATATGACCAATACATGGATGGACGCTAAGACAGGTTCTTCTGTATGCAAGACAGGTGATTGCTTAATCCGTCACCTGATTAATATTCCTGGCAGAACACACTACTTTTGGAAATTAATTAAATAGTGTTCTTATATTGTTTTACAGGATAATTGAATGCATCAGTATTATAGTAATAGTATATAATTAGATGTAATATTCTATAAGCCCACAGAGCAGACTCTGATCAGGCGACTTCGACTTAGTCCATAAAATGCATAGCGTAAGTGCCGGTCGAAGACAAACAGAAATTTCAAACAGGATTTGTCAAACAGTATTAACCCTTCTCCCGCTATCTGCGATCAGGGTCCATGCTTATAAGGCTCAAATCTGATCAATCAAAAACTTGAGAACGAACTCAGACTCAAGGCTCAAATCATCTGACAATTCAAATGCTTGAGAACGAACTCAGACTCAACTAAACAGCTTTATAACAATGGATACTGACTCGCATTTGCAAACAGCTGGGGTCCATGCTGTTTGGCACTCACTCAATTTCTAATACAGTAAAACTTCGATTATCCGAACACTAAAATACGTATTATTATCGACCTTTAAGACAGGTGGCAGCTTAATGCATGCTGAAAGTCATGCAGAAAGCTCCTCTAGGAGCTTTCTGCATGACTTTCACCATGCATTAAGCAGTCACCTGCCTAAAAGGGTCTAAATTCTTCTATACCGAAAATTCGAATAATCGAGGTTTTACTGTATGTCTTTATCGAATTTGGAAGTATTCCAAATTGTAGCAGATCTAACTTTAGGGAGTCATCGTTTTCTGAAAGCCGTAAGGGTTAAGCAGTAAGCAGAAATGATGAAATATCCTGTTTTCTAATTACTTGCTACATTAAACCATTTACTCCATATATACGGCTTTCTATTTCTATGCAAACAGAGTATACCCAGATCAGCCGGTTCCTGTAGGAACCGTCTGATCAGGGTCTACTCTGTTTGATTATAAAATAAAAAGATTCTACAGTTTCTGCCATGGCCAAATTAATATTCCATGTGTTCATCTGTCATTTTAAAATACAAATAATCTAATTTATATTCATGATGCCATTATCTCGTACATGAATATTCATGGAGTAAAGGGTTAAAAGGTTCACCATTCTACTCTAAAATAGTTTTCAGTCTTGTCTCCCACTTCTGAGATGAATTATCAGACTAATGCCAAGCTTTCATGTGGGTTCTTTCCGTATATGCGGTTCGACATCACGGGTAAATCAAAATGAACAGTCATGAAAGACAGCATGTGCAGTTATTCATCTGTGTTTTCATGCGGAATCGTGCAGTAAATATAGAGTTATGATCTCCGACTCAGTGTAATTAATAGACAGGGCAGAGTTAGTGTCCATGTATTTGTAACAAAGGAGAAACAATTTGGACACCGGCGTCCTATGTACCTTTTTTTCTAGTTTCGAAATCTCAATACCAGAAGGCATACTAGAGTCAGAACCACGCCATAGTGATTTTCTTTGTTGAATATGAGTTGAAATTCAAAGTGTCATCAACATCGGCTTTAATACATTTGCGGTCAATAACTTTACAGTGCCTTAACCCTTTCTCTGCTCTATGTTTATTCCTCAGTTCGATACCTACTGAATATTCACGGACAAAATACTTACAATGAATATGGAAGGTGGGGCATTTGAGCCATTTTAGAAAGTAAAGAAACAGATCTTTCAAATTTCATTAGCAAACACAGCAGACAGGAGCCGTCTGATCTGGGTCTACTCTGTTTGCCAATGCGTGAAAACCCGTTTATGTTAGGGAAAGGGATAACCATGGGAAAATTTAATGTCTGCTCTATAATGTCTGCTCTATAATGTCTGCTCTATAATGTCTGCTCTATAATGTCTGTTCTATAATGTCTGCTCCATAATGTATGCTCTATAATGTCTGCTCTATAATGTATGTTCTATGATGTATGCTCTATAATATATGCTCTATAATATCTGCTCTATAATGTCTGCTCTATAATGTCTGCTCTAAAATATTTTCCTATAATGTCTGCTCTATAATGTCTGCTCCATAATGTATGCTCTATCATGTCTGCTCTATAATGTCTATAATGTCTGCTCTATAATGTCTGCTTTATTTTGGATCTGGTTCAAGTTTAAATACTTCCGAATCTATCACCTGTTTGTTCACCGAGTGTCAAACAGCTTGGATCTGGGTCAGAAACCGAGTTACTCTGCGTTTCATTTCGACCAAAGCCGTTTTTAGACTCAATTCCGGATTAACCCGTATCAGGCTGAGAGTTAAATGTAAGATTAGTTGAAACATGCATAATGTGCCATCCATTTCTACCATTGATTTTCCAATCTAGTGCGTATTTGAACCATCTTTAGGGCACTTTTAGTACGACATCAGTCGTAAATCAGAAAATATCCATTTACATTGGGCTTAATGGCTCTATGATATTTATCAGTTGCCCTACATTTCTACTTGCATAGGATACACTAGTCTCGATAAAGCGACCATGTGATATATGAACTGTAAAAACAGGTGGTCAATTGTATGCATACAGTAAACACTCGATACTACGAAATTATAGTAATGAAGAATTTATGTCATTGTAGGCAGGTGGCAGCTTAATGCAGGGTGAAAGTCTGCATTACTTCACCCTGCATTAAGCTGCCACCTGTGTCAATAATGGTACGTATTTGAGTGTTTGAATAATCGAGTTCTACTGTATGTTCTGCATACCTACTTACACCATTGCAGACAATAATGCCTGCTCATAGTCAATCGGACTGATGGCAACACACACACACACGCGCGCGCGCGCGCGCACGCACGCACGCACGCACGCTCGCACACAAGCAGATAAATATGTACAGGCATACGATCAGACGGAGAAACAAGCATGCAGACTGGCTGACTGACAGACAAGCTGGCACATTTCTCGCTTCTCAGTCGTGCTAGATAAGCTGAGTTACTAAAAATAGCCGTACTAGAAATCCTTATCTGGAACACCCCGTGACTAGTGTATTCATACGCGCGATTGGGTAAAATCAATACAAGGGCAGGACTTCTTACATAATTATACCAACATTTCTATAGGCAACAACCTTATGAATTGAAATTAATATAAGTAATTAGCACGAATATGAAATTCTATTTATCATATAAACACTTTAAAAGCCTATTTAATTAACCGAAGACGTTGTTTTGTAGTCACTCAGTCTTTTATATTTACGCCAAAACGTAACGTTTGTGGTTGTCATAACAAATGACGTCATTAGAGGGTTAATACACGTTTTTTCGGGCAATAACATCTGCAGTGTCCCGAGGGACTGTTGTTGGCCCGATCCCGAAGGGCGAGGGCAACAACATTCCCGAGGGACACTGCAGATGTTATTGCCCGAAAACAAACGTGCATTAACGCTATTCTTGCATAAAACCAATTTTCTGCTCTCCTGCATCAATTTAATTCTTCAAAATACAAGCAAAACAACGGCAGCAAAACTATACACTTCTTTGACACTTCGTCGAGTTATGCTGCTTCCGGGCCACTGTTTTCTTTTCGACGTCAATTCATGATTGTATCAAATACCGTTTACACGGAATTTCATTCAATATGTCTATCACTAAAAACATTTCATTGTCGGTGCTCCTGGAAGTACTCACACCCCGGCGTTCACCTAGCTTAGGCCAAAACGCTGTAACATTCGCGTCCATTGTTTACCTTAGGCCCGTAATAGGTATAATTAAAACCGGTCAACAACAGCGCGTGAGCACGAGAATCGCCTTGTTAATACATGGTCTAGCGGGACTACAACAGCACGTTTTATGCAAGAATTTGGTGTCACGCCTAAAGTTATGCTGCGGTCTGTTGCTATTAGATATGGAATTCGTATTACGCAATGTAAAGTAGTACTTCACAAAATTCGTTAATTTTCTTGGTTTTAGGGCGTATTTCAGCGAGAAAAATAATCAAGCATGGGATTTGTTAAAGCCGGGGGGTTCTATACCCTCGGTTGGTCTGTTCCTATCGGAAACTCGCTAAAGCTCGTTTCCGACTGGAACAGACCAACCTCGGGTATAGAAACCCCCGTCTTTAACAAAACCCATGCTTGATTCTATTAATCTATTCAACTAGTGGCAGTGGTCGACAAGAACATATAAACATCTACTAAAGCAAGCCGTCAAAAATGGAGATACAATAAAAAAAACCTTGCTAATCCGAGGTTTTAGTATTAGTAAAAAAGGTTTGAGAAGTTTTTAGACAAGTTTCTGTTTAATGCAGGGTGAAATTCATGCACAGAAAGCTCCTAGAAGTGTGGGGGGCCTTTCTGCAAAACTGCCACCCTGCATTAAGCTGTCGCCTGTCTTAAAACCGATAATCATACGAGGGGTGTTCCAAAAATAATGTCACTTGCATCGGTGCTCATATAGCGGAAGTGCTTTTGTTCATTTTAATTTGCTCTGCCCTTCAAAATACTCTCCGCCAGCCAGAATACACCTTTTTAGCCGGTCAATCCATTTTTGGAAGCATTTTTCATACTCTTCAATGGGGACACCCATCAGACACTGATAAACAGCAGATCCAAGGGCATTTCTCGAATTGTATCTCCTTCCAGATAAATGATATTTAAGTTTTGGAAAGAGAAAATAGTCGCAGGGGACCAAGTCTGGCGAATACGGAGGGTGCGGAAGGACGGTAACCTTCTCTGACTCCAAAAAGTCAGTCACAATACGTGCCTTGTGAGCGGGTGCATTATCATGCAAAAGTCGGACATACTTAAGTCCTGTTTTGGGGCGGCTACTTTTGTAGTAGTTCTTCAATTTTCTCAGAACAACGTTTTTATAGAACTTGCCTGTGACCGTTCTGCCTTTTGGCACCGGGATTTGAATAGCTGGATCCTTATTAGTGAAAAAAATAGCATACCAAACCTTCTTTACCGTTCGTATTCGTTTGGCAATACTTGGGCGTCTGGCATTTTTAGTGGCCCATATTCGGTTGGAAACCTTCCGCTTTGGTTCAAAATAATACACCCAGGTCTCATCACCAGTGACTATATTATCAAAAGCCTTTTTACTAAGTTTTTTTGCCATTGTTACACGCGTCTTCTTTTGCTCATCCGTTAACAAATGGGGTATCCATCTTGCATTTATCTTTCTAACTTTTAGGTGTTTCTTCAAAATTGCATGAACTCTTGCTAACGACAAGTTTGTCATTCGAGCCAATTGTCTTACGGTGAATCGAGCATCAGTTTTGAGGATATTTCGGATTTTTTCTATGTTACCTTTGGTCGTAGTTGTTGCAGGACGACCTGGGCGAGCAGCATCTTTCAGTTGCTGCTGCCCAGCACTAAATTTAGCTACCCACCTACAAACAGTCCTGTGGGACATTTGGCTCTCCCCATAAATGTCACACACCTCGCGGTGAATATCTACAGCCTTTATGCCGAGTAATGACCTACCTTTTATATAGGCCCTAATTTCAAGAACATTTTCAGCTCGTTTTCCTGTCATTTTGTGTATAGTCTAACGAATAGGCTATGAAACGATGTACACTGTACCGAGGCAAGTGAACGTGTGAACGAGATATTTACCTGTGTCACGAGCCAGTGATCACTCAATCGACACGAGGTGGTTCTGTGCATGAATTGCACGATTTCCGCGAAATAAAGCACAGATGACATTATTTATGGAACACCCCTCGTACTTATTTGAGTTTTCGTATTCGTGAGGCTTTACTGTAGCTCATTAATGCACATCAATATACTAAACCAGATGTTCTATTTTACGTATATAACTGTACTTTCTGAGCGATATTATACAGATATCTCTGAAAGACATGGTGATAGTCCTTTCGCATGCTCCATCATATTTTGAAAATACCTCTTTAAGAACTTACAGTAGTACTTCTTGTAAACCCTTACCCTACCCTGTGCTAAACAGCTTCAATCCTGATGAGACGGCAAATTACTCGGCGTCTCATTTGGATCCAATTTGTTTGCAAACAATGCGAGTCATGTCGGGGATAGCGGGATAAGGGTAAATCATTACATAGACCGTAACAGCTCGACATAGACACGTTATAGACACGTTATACCCACATACCTATTTCAACTGTTAAGGGCACAGTCAGCGATTCTTTTGGGATAATCGGCTGCAGGTCCACGTTGCTGGATGTCTGGTAATTAAAAGAGCAAAGACTCAATAAAAACGAAACTGGAGCATCACTTTACCTGGTGAACATTCTGGTAAAAAATAATGACAATATGAATATGTTTGCTGAATTTTTTTCATAATGATATATGAGAATAGGATGTATTTGGCTCAGGCAGAAACTGTAGAATCAGATCATATAATCCCATAAGCAAACAGCAGACCCTGGTAAGATAGAAGTCATCTGATCTAGGTCTACCCTGTTTGCATACGGCGTCAAAGGGAGCTTCTATCAGGTAAACAGGTATACGGTATACACGAATATTTATATTTTATTTAAGTGTTCAAATCACATCAATACATCAAATTAGGATCAATACAAAGAGTACTATGCCATTCATTTTGAATTATAAGAGACCATCGCAGTTACTATCACATTATGAATCTTAGTATTTACAATATAAGGCATGCCATAAAACCGTATACATCAACATGCATTGCTGTGTCTGATCAGAGCCCGGATAGTTCATTTCATTACAGTAAAACCTGTCTTAAGCGACCATCAAAAAGAGGTCATTGAGGCAGTTTATAGCTTAATGCAAATCAAACGTAATGCAGAAAGCTCATATAGGATGTTTTTGTATTACTTCGGTCCTGCATTGAGCAACACCAGCTTTTCAAGATGTATGAATGAATGGTCGCTTTAGTCAGGTAAAATCTCTCTGAAAGGACCACTCAAAGAAGTTTAATTGAGTCTATGAAACTGGTAATGAAACTGATACAGCATTTTCTACATGAGTTCTCTCTAATGATGTGATTATGTATTAATCAAAGCCACCTGTATTTCTTGCTTTACTACTACAGTAAAACTTCTCTATAACGACCACTAAATTTGTGTTAATTAGTTTGTGTTTTGGGCAGGTGGTTGCTTAAAGCAAGGTGAAAGTGAAACAGAACGCTCCTATAGGAGAGTTCCGTTTTACTTTCACCTTGCTTTAAGCATCCACCTGCCTTTAAAACAAAATACTTGATGTAATTTAGTGGTCGTTATAGAGAGGCCTTACTACTACAAGCAGTGCAAAGCCTGATCAAACATCGCGTACTAAATATAGCAGTTTCCGAGGGCACTCGAGTATGTGAGATTGGATCTGACATGTGCAGTAATCCCTGTCTTAGGCGCCCACTCAATAGAGGTCTTAATTTAGGTACTATAATATAAGTGGTAGCTCAATACGGGGGACAAAACAGCGCAGAAAGTTCCACGTTACGTTTACCCTACACTAAGCAACAACCTTCTTTTTCATACACACATTATATCTTTACCTATTGGTCGCTTGATGCAGGGTTTAACGCTTTATTCCATATATATGCATTTTAAGACAAAAATGGACCAAGATCAGATGGCTTATGTATGAGCCGTCTGATCAGGGTCTGCTTTATTTGCAAATGAATGCTATAGCTCTGATTCTTCAATTTCTGCCATGACCAAGAGTTCCATTCTTCATGTGCAACAACAAAAATTGATGATTGTATTTTACGATTGGTGTCAGCAAATGTCAATTCATTTTCAAGTATCTGATTGGTCAGATTTTGAGTTTGCTTTTAAAAAAAACACTGTCCAATCAGATACTTGATAATGAACTCAGGTTCAGTAGTTATATAACATCGGAGCAAAACAGGTATCAGCTTATTCCTTAGCTTACTGAAATATGAAGTGTGCTTAAGCTCTGGTGTGTTGCAGTGTTAACTTGCTTTCGATTTGTTAAAACATTTTGGAAATGATTGGCCAAGTGTCTAAGAGTTTGGATTCTGGCAAGACGCTGAGTTACTCGGCGTCTCATCTGGTTTCAAGCTGTTTGCACGTACCAGCCAGGTCGTTCTTGGCATGCGAATAGTTAATATACAGAGGTCCAGATAAGATGCGTAGATGTAAACATTTTCAAGAATAGCTCCTTTATTTCTCAACAAAACCCTATATTATGACCACTATTTAGACAATTCTAAAGAGTTGTCACAGTGTAGGGTTTGGTGGAGAAATGACGGTTTTAGTATTTGGGTACACACCTTTATCTGTAGCATTGTTAAATATAGAACGAAAGCAATACAATTTCATTTATTTATTACTGTAGTATCATCACGCTTACCCCTTTCCCTGTTTAATATTCATATAAGGAATAATGATATCACGAAAACGTATTAGCTGGTTTTTATGATGTCATAATTATGTACACATTATATTTTGTCTCAGGCACAAACTGAAGAATCCTATCTATATTGTACCATAAGCAAACAGAACAAACCCTGTAGGAACCGTCTTATCTGGGTCTACCCTGTTAGCAAATGCGTGAAAACACGTTTATGTGAAGGAAAGGGGTTAAATACTCATAGTAATGCCCCTTTAAAGAGGGAGCCAATGGTTTTATATCATCTGAGCCATGGGAAGTGTTATCGATTTGATTTTGTTATATACATATGTGGAAACTCATGCTAAAACCTGAAGTGTTTAACCCTTTACTCCATGAATATTCAAGTAAGGAATGATGACAGTATAATTATTATGTTTGGGTTTTTATGACACTGCCAACCATAGATTTTTATCAGGAAAGACTCTTTAGTAATAGATCTACATTACTGCATAAGCAAACAAATGATATCCTAGTCTGATCTGGATCTACTCTATTTGGATCTGGATTTACTCTGTTTGCAAATGCGTAAAAGCATATTTATTGAGTAAAGGCTTAACCCTTCGCTTGCTATTCACGTCAATATACCTACCTGTAAATAGTGAAGACCCAGGTGAGACAGCTCCTGCAGGAGCTGTCTCATCAGGGTTTGCACTATTTACAAGTTGATTGTGCAACCAATGCACTCCACAGCAGTGATTGCACAGCGATATACTTGTACACAGTGAAGATTATATGTAATTATACAACAGGGCATGGGTAAAGAAGGAGAAATGTATTTTAAAATTCAGCAAGGGAAGGGTTAATATATAGCACTGTTTACTTCTTATATTCGAACAATAGGAGTCACTAATGAAGTGCATTTAGTTCGCACAATTTTACTGAATTAACATATTAATTGGTCAAAATTGTAAAACAGCCATTTGATATCACTGTTAGGTAAATATTAATGTAGCCTGCTATATTTTTATCTGTGTTAATACCTTGTTGCGCTTTACGTTGAACATATACGAAAAGTGTCCATATTAGGCTTCATTTGTTTGCGCTTCAGTAGTTCCGTTTTCAATCCCATTTTTAATTTCGTCCGTTCTCTCAAATAAATGCACAAATTTCGGATATTTTTGGTATTCATATCATTTGGACTATAAGTATTTGTGAAATGTCAAACTTTAAATATATTCCTCAATGTCTTTCTATGCTGTATGCATTCAAATAATGGGGAAATTTGAAGAAATACATGATAATACAATAAAAATTGGTTGTAGTTTTCACAATCGCTCTTTATGGATTTTTTGTCTATTTCATATGATTGGCACGTGCCCTGTGGTCTGATTATTGAAAGTGTAATTACATATTTGACTTAAACGCGATAATACAATATCACTCTCTAGCAAAATAGTTCTTAAGCAGTAATTTAACCGTTTCAACGTTGTTCCAGAATTCCAACAGGTCAAGCTTACAGTGAATATTGAGGATATTTTTCAGGATTCAGGTAAAGGATATTCAGGATTCAAGTAAAGTGTAACACAACAAACAGTGCAGACCCTGAGATTGTTCTTCTATGTGTCCTATCATCTTGTTATACACGTTTTGCAAAGGACATTACTCACTCGATTCCAGCACTGAAATGGTTAATCAAATACCTTTTGTCTTCGGTAACTGTATATTATCAATGTGAACTCTACAAAAGAGTCGTTGAGACTATATCAAACATAAAACAAAGTCGAATAAACTCCCGTCATAACTGGATTTTCAGTAAAAAAGAATTTAGACGTTTTAACTCATTCTCTCCTACTGACGCCTTTTTGCGCATCTTTAAAACTTATTTATTGAAACCATTGTGATAAATAAAGCATTTGCTCCATAGGAGCAAATGCTCTATTTATCACAATGGTTTCAAAACTACACGTTTCTAAAATTCTCCTTTTCCATAGTTAATGCTCCTTTTCGGTAGATTAATTCAAAGAGGTTGGGTCGAAAAATAGTCTAGGAGGAAATGAGTTAATGCAGGTGACGGCTGAATACAGGATGGAAGTCATGCAGAATGTTTCTTTGTTGGACATTCTGCATGACTTTCACCCTGCACTAAAGCTGCCACCTGTCTTAAAAACTAGCATTAATACTAATAGGAAAGTTATGTTTAGATAGATTTTACTCTACCTGGTAAGCATCCAACAGCTTCTCGTAATCACTTTTCACACTTGAATAGGCTATTGTGGTCTTTCCGGTAGGAATTTGTTCGATGAAAAAAAGGATGAAACACAACATGTGCATCGCCGCCATCTCCTTCTGGTCACTCTTTCAAATCATAAAACTTCGTTTCCCCAAGAACCGATGCTTGATTCGTTTTCAAATAGGCTATGTTGTATATACATCACATCTACTTAAGGAACACCATTGTGTGTAACGGAACACTCGGATCACAAGGCCTAACCCTTTACCTCGTGAATATTCATGTAAGAAGTAATGACGTCAGGAATGTGTATAAGCTGATCTGTTAAAATGCCAGGGGAATGTTTGACCATAGGAGTAGTTGTAGAATCATATCTACATAACTCCGATAGCAAACAGAGTAGACCCAGATGGAATGGTTCCTGAAGGAGCAGTCCCATCTGGGTCTACTCTGTTTACTAAGATGTGAAATGACGTATTTAACATGTAAAGGGATAGACAATCAAACCGATACAAGGGTGTCTATTGTTTCGGTCGAAAGCTCATGCCGTATCCACCTATAATTTTTCGAACAGTTCTTTGCAGTGTCTAAAACTATTTGATAACGATAAACAACACAGTTTCACTTTTAATAGTAGAGTTTAAAGATGTGTGTATGTATGGTTGTACAGTCAAATAAATAAATAAATTAATATGTATTTGGAAATTTCGAAGAAAAACTATTACATCTGGTACATGTAAAGATGACAAATAAAATATTAAAGGGCCGTGGTTTGATTCAAGATTATAAGTAATTACCAACACCTGCGTAACTTGATTAACCCGAAAGCTGCTAATCAAATGATTGACTGTATCTACCTGTGGCGTGGGTTTTGCTCGAACGATGAGTGATACGACGTATTATCAGGACCAAGCCTTTTGGCACTTAGGAACTGCCGTGAAATTTTCAACGCAACCACTGAAAGCAAAATATGAAGAAACAACATTTTGAAGCGAGTTAAATTAGTATCAGTATTTCTCACAAAAGAATAGTTAATAGTGTGTCATCATCAGATAATTTTACCAAGCCACTGATTCTTTACAAATATGTGGAGTGGAAATTCTGTTATCTTAACATCGGTGATGAGACAATGCGGTTAGTGTTTGTATTTTGCCGTCTATCTACTAGTATATTAACCCTTAACCTGTTTGAAAATTATGTTTGTGTCAACCTCGACTGTAGAATCAGATCTGCCTGTTAATTACTTTACTCAATAAGCAAATAGGAGCAGTCTGATCTGGGTATTCGGCGTCACAATGCGTATCTTTGGAGTAAAGGCTTTAAAGAAGGCTGTATTGTTCGGATAAACCAAATAATCCGAATGTTTGTGTTAAAATGTTTGGACCCTGATGATACTCCTATTTACGTGGCGTCTCACTGGGATCCTAGCCGGTAGGCCAAGGTAATCACGAAATCACAAAGTATCTTATAGCGTGCTTTAGGTTAGCCGTTATTACGCCAACCGCGACCTAATTCGCATTAAAAAAAAAAAAGCTTAGATCCAGATGAGACGCCGAGTTAATCGGCCTTTCATCAGGATCCAAGCTGTCGATACTCGGTCAATAATTTATCAAAAACTTGGTCGAATCGGAAGTAGTCAAACTTGTATCAGATCCAATTGTTTCACAGCAGGGTTTGAGCTAAAAAATAATAGGTTTGTAAGCATATGACGTCAACACATTTGAACACATTAATCACCCTAAATGCTCAAAGCTATCAATATAACCGATAAATAGTCACCTTGTAATAGGTGGTTTCGTCATGACATTTGCAAACAGCGCTGATCCAGCTGCGACAGAGCGTCTAATGAGGATCCAAACTATTCGCCACTCAGGCCAAAGGTTATTACTTTAAGAAAAAGAAATACAATACACTTCATAAGTTGTAACAGATGACAATATTACTCAGTGTGAAAGGGATGAAAGCCTATTGTTTGATCTCAAATTTAATCATTTAATCGCTAATTACTATTGACTGTAATTAACATTTTCTCCATAGCAATACAAAACAGTGTCAGGTCGTTAAGAGTCTGGATCCTGGTGAGAATCCAAGAAATTAGAATTGAATCTAACTTGAATCCAAACTATTTGTAAATATTACTATTTATTTACAACATGGAAAGATTCAAAGGTTTATAAAACAGTTGAGTGATTAAAGTCCACACCTAAGGGTTATATTTGTCTATATCGAATTCTTATGTTCGGTGATGATCGGTTATCTATTAAACTGCATATAACAAGGGTTTAGTGCACACACAAGTTGTAATTACAATACATTGTGATAGGTCAAGATGACCTTTGCAAGAGCTACTCGGTGTACCTTCAGGATCCACACTGTTTGACAATTCGGTCGCCTTTTTCAGCAGAAAAAAATGAAAGAAAATTAAACAGCAATTGTAGAAGTAGGTTATTTAATAAATGTTTATGAATGCTAAACAATGTAACGACAACCATTTTGCATTATGCTCTACATAAAACGACAACAATACCATGCCATGATCATTGGTGTCATCAAGTTGGATCGACTACAGTCTGTTGGCTAGATTTATATTTATGACTTAGTGTAAAATCTTGGCATGCTTACTTGGACATCTCAGCAGGTGTAATCTTAACTCTGGAGAGGATTTGTATCGCTTCTGATGCATTATTGTACAGCTATTATATGTATAGACTCACGAAGGCAATTTACAAACTTTTGACGAAACAATGGAAGGGAATGCAGTTTTTATTGTATCGCTATGCGTTGTTTTGATTGCGAAAGTTGCAGACAGTGCTCTATGGGCACAGACAAAGGATGAATATACAAAACTGCATTCGGCTTATGAGCAGACCGGCACCCAACGGTTTTACACAGATATACTTCCACGAAGTGATGACACCTCTCCTGTCGATGTTACATTGGTAATTGAAATGTTTTCTTTCCGGGAATTTGACGCTGTTAACGGTAATCTTGAAATAGTTGGGAGCTTATCTATGACGTGGACTGACCCCATCGAGACGCTTTCGGCTTCAACCACTTTCGATTCCTCAGCTGTTGGCTCTTTGTTGGTTAACTACAAGAAAATATGGACGCCAGTAATCGTCTTGCTCAATTCGGCAGAATCGATCGAGAGTATTGGAGACGAAACATACCTTGCGAGATTCAACCTCAGTACTGGTAAGGTTGAATGGAAACCACGTGTACTGCTGAAAGCATCGTGTACACCGACTGTGATATTCTTCCCATTCGATAAGCATGAGTGCGACTTCATTTTCGTGCCTTGGTTTCAGGACAGTACTAAAGTAAGACTTCTGGTTTCTTCGGGCGAATGGGAACTCGACAAATATAAAGACAACGGGATCTGGAAGAAAGATAAGACCTTATCCACAGTCACGGTCACTGGCGGTAATTATTATGCAAAGTTTACAATCCACTTTTCTAGAGAACCGTTGTTTTTTGCTATAAATGTTGTGTTCCCCGTGCTTTTGCTGACAGTGTTGAGTGGATTCTTATTCCTACTTCCAGCGGCTTCGGGAGAACGTGTTGGCTTCGGAATCATATGTTTTCTATCGTTCGTCGTTCTCCTGCAGACGATGGTTTCGTTCCTCCCAGAAATCTCCGACCCAATGTCGCTGTTGTGTTTTTACGCCATTATCATGATGGTGTTAAGCGGAGTGCTGAGTCTTATAAACATCCTACTCATGCGTGTCTATAACAAACCAGAGACGGACTATATGCCAAAGTTTCTCGTTCATTTCCTTGAAGTTATTCAATGTGTTAAATGCAAGCGCATTGGAAAGTCAAAAGATAACACAGGAGACACGATTGTGAAAACCGCAAGTGACGTGGAATCACTTTCTCCAGACTCTGAGTCCGGAAGTGAAGGGAGTGAGACTGAGAAGCAAGTGGACTGGAAATCAGTTGGAAATCTACTGGATACGTTTTTTATTATACTTTTCATTGGCGCTCAAGTTGGATTCACGATTGTATTCCTGGCACCAATTGTCTCCAGTGCATAGTGTGAGATCTGACGATGCTCGGTGTTGTAAAACTTTTGTATTTTATGACATTATAAACAAAAGACGCAATTCTTAGCCAAGATGTGTCTTGCTTTCGAATGATGAAATAAATTATTATTTGTTTTGTTGAGACGGTTTGGTTATTTTATGTTGTTGTTGGTGGTGTCGTTGTTGTTTGTAAATATAGCACTTAGTCTATATCATAAAACCTTTGGCAAAAATGAATTCATCCTTATTGAATCGATACAACGTGATCATCCATGTATATGCATTTATATTGCTCCCTACGATGAAAACAACTCAACTTTAGTATACAGTACATTTTCTCTAAAGCGGCAACTATACATACGGATAACCCTTTCCTTCATATAAACGCTTTTTCACGAGTTTGCAAACAGAGTAGACCCAGATCAGACGGCTCCTATAGGAGCCGTCTGATCAGGGTCTGCTCTGTTTGCTAATTAAATTTAATCGATCTGTGTATTTACTTTCTAAAATGGCTACAATGTTCATCCTTCCATATCTCATTATAATTATTTTCTTCCTGAATATTTGAAGAAAAAAACACAGAACAGGAAAGCAAATAAAACCATGTTCTTTTAAAAAAATCTTTGTTGATCTGTTTAATAAATCTGAAAATAATTTGTTTGTTTATTGTTTATAGTAAATGCAATGAAGTCTCGGTAATATGACCGATCAAACGAAGTCTGGCTGTATTTTTAAAACAGGAGATAGTTCAATGCATGAAAAATGTTACATGTATATAGTAAGCTCCCATATGACCATTCTGCATTACTTTTTTCCTATATCAAGCAACCACCTGCGTTTACTGACATCTGTGTTAATGATTTATGTGGCTGCATGAGCGAGACTGTTGTACAATTCTTCTAGCACCAAGAAGTCAAATTGCGGGTCTTTAGATTGTCTTTAGAGTGTAGGTTAGTGATAGACAAAGTAATGCAAATAGCACGCCTCTCTATTCTTCTGCATCGATCATCAACCTGGGTTTTAAGGCCCCCGTATCTTTTTCGCTAGATGGAAGCTATAAGCTATAATTATTTGCACTCGATAGCGACATGTAGTCGCAATAAAGCATGTGGATAAATTATTGCTGTCCCTCGTGGGAATCGAACCTGAGTCTCACGGGTGAAAACGCAATGACCAACCTCTGGTTAAAACAATCAATTCAGTAGCGGAGATATGATGTATTACATTTATACTCGAAACTATGAATATTAAAGGTGGCCCGTAACACTATCATTCTTCAGAAAGTCGTCTTGGTTAGCAAAGTCCATTTACGGACATATTTTGATCATTGATCCCGGACGAGCCCCTTTTTACGACATTTGGTGCCAACAAAACATGGAGATAAACTATCGATCAACTACCGTAGCAATTAAAGAGAGCACATAGTAGACCAAGAGGACGTAGAGTAAACCGGCGATGCAAGGAGGACATAGAGCAGACCAGAGATGCAATGAGGGCATAGAGCAAAACAGAGAATGCTTTGTTTGTATCGGGGTGTTTCGTCACTTGAACCCTTTCTTCCATAGGCTATTTTTAGATCCAACCTCTTTTAATAAATCTACCGAAAAGGAGCATTTACTAGAGAAAAGGAAAATGTTAGAATTGTGTAGTATTGAAACCATTGTGATAAATAAAGCATTTGATCCTATGGAGCAAATGCTCTATTTATCACAATGGTTTTAGGACGTGGCTATTACAAAGGCGTAGAAAGCCATATTTATGGAGGAAAGGGTTAGCAGCAGTTCAATCATATCGCGATGTCCAACTACAGGCTTTTCTATGTACGGACACAATTGCATTGTTCCATGCACAGAAGAAGACCCTGGTAGAACCACCGATCTACTGCAGCCAGCTGGAAGGCTCGCTCGCTACGTCAGTCGAAGAGATAACCACTCGGCCACGGAGGCCCCCTTTGGATGCAAGGCAGCATAGAGCAAACCGAATGATGTAAAGGGAGCATATAGCAGACCGGGACATGCAAGCAGAGCATAGAGCAAACCGGAGGAAGATAGGAGAACATAGAGCAAGCATGTCCATAGTTCACCACGCATGCTATATTCGGTTATGCACACTGTTTCATTTCCTATACCTAACATTTTATTGTTACATTTACAAAATGAAATGGTCCGACACTGTTTAATGGTAGAGCCCCTTCCATATGAAATTATAATTATGAGAGAATTTTGAATGCCAAACTCTGTAGACCTTTACCAGTTGGCTTCTCAACAGTGTTTGCAAATGTTTTAACACTCGTTTCTCGCAGTCAGTGGGTGAACATTTTGAACACTGAGTATTGACGATAGAGACAATTTAGATTAAAATTATTTAATAGTCGAGTTTTAATGTCAAACGGTGCAAACTTTGATCAAAGGAATTCTCTGGGAGCATTTTGAACTAGGTGTACACTGTTTGAAAATGCCAGTTAACTGATTAGATCAATTGCATGAATTGCAGCAGTTAGCCGTTTATGTAGTAAAAGTTATAGTTCATGCACGGACAATAGCCAATGTATTGGACTCCTGTTAAGACAATCGCTCATCTACTGATAATAGATTATGTACAGAGCTCATGTACATGTATACATAGCTCATATACAGACAATGTTTTATGCACAGAACTTATATCCATACAATAGCTCATATACAGACAATATCTCATGTGTATACAATAGCCCATGTATATGCAAATACGATGAGGACGAATCACACACAGTAAAACGTCCGCAATCTGAACTTTTAGGTGTAAAGAAGTGTGATTGTATAGGCAGGAAAACTCCGAAAGGAGATTTCTTCATTAAGTTGCCTAATGTCGTAAAGACTGATAATGAAACATAACCAATTCCCTGTTCAATGTTTATTCAAAGTTGCAATACCTACTGAACATTCATGGACAATATAGTTATAATGAATATGGAGGGTGGAACATTGTAGCCGTTTTAGAAAGTAAAGAAACATATCTATCAAATTCCATTAGCACACAGAGCAGATCCTGATCAGACGGCGTCTGATCTAGGCCTACTATGTTTGCAAATGCGCGAAAAGGCGTTTATATTAGGGGAAGGTTTGGGTGTTCGGATTCGCGAGATTTTACTGTATACTTGAGTAATTAGAATCAGAATTATTAACCAATTCCCTCATAGGCTATTTTTAGACCCAACCTCTTTTAATAGATCTACCGAAAAGGAGCATCAGTTTGAAACCATTGTGATAAATAGAGCATTTGCTCCGATAGGAGCAAATGCTCTATTTATCACAATGAATTCAAGAAGTGGTTATCACAGAGGCGTAGAAAGGCGCATTTATGGAGGAAAGGGTTAATGACATAGAAATTGATGGAACATATTAAAACACTATACATTACAGATTCCTCTTTTAATCTTTCCTAGAATAGACCACGATAAGGCGGCCTTTATAGGAGTCGTCTAATCAGGATCATAGGGGCCTGGACCGCTTCATTGGGGTCTATATGTACTATATAATAACAAGGGTTCCAACTAGCAGAACGGACATCCGTGTACCATAAGTACAAATATGAATGTAACTCTTGCATTTTCAATGATAATTTTGTAATTCTTTCGGCTATTGAAAGCCAATATATTTACTATCAAATAAATATAATCTTCTGACGGTAAATTATGCACAATTATCAATCCAACAATGATTTTCTCAAAATTTCACGTGTTTTCTGGGTCATTGACAAACGTTCGTTCACCCCGGTTTCACTATATCACAGCCATAACCTGGCGATTTTCAGTTCAAAAGATGGCGTGGTTCAATAAAACAACCCAATTATATCACCAATCTCCATTTGTTTTGTCCTCTAAATAAGTAAGCAACTAGCAACAGCGGCCTTTCCGTCTGTCGTTATGTTTCTATTCCGGATGGTGCCATTTTGCAACAAATTTGAATGGAGCCATTTCATTGGATGAGCGAAGGAAAAGTTGGGAAATCCGTGACGTCACGTACAATGGCTCCTTCCTCGACGATTTGAAGCAAAATGACAAAACTCGCTAGTTTTACATCATTCTTTTGATGCTGGGGACTAAAAATTGAACGTGGGTGATATAATTGATTCGTTTTATTGAACCACGCCATTTTTTAAACTGCAAATTGCCAGGTTATTGCTGTGATATAGTGAAACCGGGGTGAACGAACGTTTGTCAATGACCCAAAAAACACGTGAAAGTTTGAGAAAATCATTGTTGGATTGATACTTGTTCATAAGTTACCGTTATAAGATTATATTCGTTTGATAGAAAAATATATTGGCTTTCAATAGTCGAAAGACTTACGAAATTATCATTTAAATTGTAAGAGTTACAGTCATATTTGTACTCGTGGTACACGGATATCCGTTCTGCTAGTTGGAACCCTTGTTATTATATAGTACATGTAGACCCCCATGAAGCGGTCCAGACCCCTGTGATCAGGATCGGTCTGTTCTGTTTTCTTTTAACATGATATATAGATTTGATAAATTATAAAAATTAAGCCGATAAATATTCGTGGTATCATTATTTCTTACATGAATACTAAACAGGGAAAGTAAATGATACGCATTAAACGCCTCTCAAACAGAATAACCCAAGCTCAGATAACGCATGTAGAATCAGGATCTACTTTGTTTGCTTATGGAACTATATAGATATGATTATACGGTTCCTACCATGGTCTAAATGTCCTGTGTTCATACAGAAAATTAACTAATTGATATTCAGGCTGTCCAGTTGTCTTACATAAATAAATAAATAAATATTGGCGGTGTATAGGGTTAAAACCGATGGCCACTGTGTTACAGCGGATAAACAGCTATATGTTGTCAGTCAAATGACCATTATTAGTCCTTAATGCATGGGAACTGATTATATAAGACCATTGCAAACAGTGTAGACCCAGGGTCCATGCTTATAAAGCTTTTAGTTGAGTCTGAGTTTCGTTCTCAGGCTTTTGATTGGTCAGATTTGAGTTCTCAAGCTTTTGATTGGTCAGATTTGAGCCAAAGGCTCAAATCTGACCAATCAAATGCTTGAGAACGTTCTCAGACTCAACTAAAAGTTTTATAAGCAGGGACCCAGGTCAAATGGCTCCCGAGGCTACATTGTTTGTCACAAAAATCATTGTTTAGGCGACAAAAGTTGATAGGATCTTGTTTAACTCTTTACTCCATAAATACGCAGTTGGGTGCCTTAGCAACAAAGACGACACAGATCAGACGGGTCCTGTAGGAGCCCTCTGATCAAGGTCTGTTCTGTTTGCTATATGATATGATACAGATCTGATTCTACAATTTCTGCCATGGTCAAAAATCCCTATGCTCAAGGGGCCATTATAAAAATATAGTTAATTGATATTCTGTAATTTTACTTCTTAATGAATATCCATGGTGTAATGAGTTTATTAATACTTAGAATGGGAAGAGCTAATCTTAATTATTCAGCTGATTCAGGGTTAGCGACGGATACAAAACAGGACCATTGGTACTGTACAATCGTTTCACCAAAACAAAAAACAACATTCTGAAGGAGCCCTCTTTGTCTTTTCAGTGTCTAAACTGTTTGCTAAACCCATCGATGTCAATGACGTTTACTAACAAACATTTTGTTTGCTGTACATTTTCAACATGAAAAAAGACGGGTTCTAAAATGCGATATAAACGGGTTTTCCTTAAATAGTATGGGAATAAATGGGTTTAGATAAAGTCAAGCATGGAACTATCAATAGAGTAGGACCTGTCCCAAACTGCCATTCATTTATTTACATAGGAGTCATAAAAAGCAGGTGGGTGCTTCATGCAGGGCAAAACTAGGATATATTGCATATATTTTAACCTGCATTAAGCTACCACCTGCCTTACAGACTCGTAATTCAACCTTACTGTAAACAATTATAGCAGGTTACGTGTTAAGTTTATTATTTATGTCATCTCTTAATCCATCAGAGCGACCTAACTGGCATTTAAAATCATCTTGGGTCCAGATGAGACGTCAAGAAAATCAGGGACTCGTCAGGGGACTGAAATGTGTTTTGCACCACTTGGTCAGTAGAGTCCAAAGGTTTAACTCTTACAATGGTGGATTTAATTTCAAACGAACTATTCCAACTGCAAACAGGTTAAGCTTGCGGGGAATATTTAGGGATTTTTTCCAAAGAAAAATGTAACATGACAAACAGTGCAGACCATGATGAGAGGTTTCCTCCATGAGTCCTTTAATCGGGATCTACATCATTTACAAAGGAAATTGGTGTCTCTTTTGTAAGGGTTAGGTGTATCAGAAGTATGTACTCTAGATCAGAGTTTGAGCAGAGATTCGTTTTACAGCTGGTAAACGTTTAATATAATGTAGGCTACTTTACAGCACTGAAAACGGCAATGCGATCAGTAATTAAGGTCTCGTTAATTGGTGCTGATCTTATCTCTAAGATGTATGACATTTTGTAGGTTTATGGATAGATTAAGCCACTGAGATGCTGTGATATATTATAAGATATACCCATATAAGATACAGTAAAATCTCGATACTACGAAAATTTAGTATTAAAGAATTAATGTCTTCGTAAGCAGGTGGCAGCTTAATGCAGGGTGAATGTCATGCAGAAAGCTCCTATGGGAGCTTTCTGCATGACATTCACCCTGCATTAAGCTGTCACCTGTGTTAAAGATCAATCAGTTTGAGTGTTCGAATAATTGAGTTTACATTGTATATCCTAAATGCCCTTACTATTTAGATAACCAATACTCTCTCCAAACTGGTTTTCAAGGCTATATAAGTCTATTTGACACCATTCCGATAAGTTCAAGGCTGACATAGTAGAAACTAGTGCAGATCCTTGTCAAATTACTCCTCCAGGAGCTGTTTGATCTGGGTCTATACGATTTGTCTAAATGTGTCTGTCTGAATTGTAAGGTTAATGAGGTTCTGACCTCGGCTGGAGAACATTAACAAATCACTTATCAGGTTATCTCGGTAATTATAAGTGATTAACCGACTTCGTGTTAATCAGCATAGCATCTATTGTCATTATGTTCTTATATTATAAATGGGTATACATGTACAATGTATATTCTTTTGTTTATTCTTCATTTATAGAGTTAATACAGAACTGATAAAACCCTATATTCTCAGTGAACTTATCCAATTATTTATTTTGAAGTATCTAATTTTAATTGCAAGATGTGCTTCTGTATATCTTTTTTCTTGTGTGCAGTTCGGAAAATTAATTTGCTGAGCAAACACTGCATACCCTGATCAAAGTGTTTCTTCTACAGATCTCTGATATTGGTCTACACTATTCGCAAATATACCGTGTTAGAACGCTGGACATAAATCGGTTAATAGTTTTGTGCAACGATCTGTAAATCCATCTGATGTGCAACACCAGAAAATAGTTCATCTACCCTCAGGATGACGTCTTTTACACATGCCCACCTCCGAAATGCATGTACAGTAAAACCTCTCTATAACGGCCACTAAGTTGTGTTAATTAGTTGGTATTTAGAGCAGGTGGCTGCTTAAAGCAAGGTGAAAGTAAAACAGAACGCTCCTATAGGAGCGTTCTGTTTTACTTTCATCTTGCTTTAAGCAGCCACCTGCCTTTAACACAAACTATTTTATGTAATTTAGTGGCCGTTATAGAGAGGTTTTACTGTATTACTTTCTGGATATACACTGTAGCCCATATAACTGGTACATGTATATCTGGGACTGGTATATCTAGGTAGATTTATGTAAAGGAGTAATGTGTACCAATATAAATTGCATAAGTAGGGGAACTTCTATAAGGCTTTTTGCGTGGAAAATATATAGAAACAGTGCACACCTTGATTAGAGGGTTCTGGAGAGACTCTCTGGTCTGGGTCTACACTGTACGCCCATATCCCTATTACGGAACACTAGAACACATAAAGTTACAATCACACCTTTACAGACAGAGTTGATCCAGATCGAACGATTCTTGTAGGATCCGTCTGATTAGGGTCTGTTCTGATTGCTTATTGAAATAATATAGATATGTTCCTACACTTTCTAGCATGCTCACAAAGCCCTTATTCATGATGCAATTATAAAACTTCAGTCAATTAAATAGTCATACATTCATAAATAAAGGGTTAGCATAGAATGAAACAAACCATTTCTGAAATAATGGATAACAAATGCAAACAAATGATTTCTTTTATTGTAATATAACTTTAATGACAAAATATGTTGGTTAGAAAAGCTGAACTTGTCTTAAGCGTTCATCAAAATGAGGTCAAACTATAAGTCTGTAAGGCAGATGGTAGCTTAATGCAGTTCAAAAGTAATGCAGAATATTCCTATAGGTGATTTCTGCATTATTTTGTCATGCATTAAGCAACCACCTGCTTTTAAAACTCCTATATTCAATAAATGAATGACAGCTTAACCCTTCCCTCATACAAACGTGTTTTCACGTATTTGCAAACAGAGTAGACCCAGGGTCTGCTCTGTTTGCTAGTGTCATTTGAATTATCTGTTTCTTTTGTTTCTAAAATGGCTACAATGTTCCACCTTCAATATTTCATTACAACTATTTTCTCCATGAATATTCAGAAGGTATTGAAAATTGTAACAAACATAGAACAGGGAACCAGGGTTAAGGAAGGTTCTTCTGTATAACCTCGCTTTTTCAAACACTCAGATAAGTAGAGTCGGTTTTTAAAATAAGAGGCAAGTTAATACAGGGTAAAAATTATACAGAAAGTTCATCTGTGAGTTTCCCGCATTACTTCCACTCTACATTAAGCAGACAATTGCCTTAAAGTGCTCAATTAGTTTGTATCAAACACTCGAATTGTATTGGCAAATATTAATTGACTTAATTTCTGTAATAACACTTCGTTGCTGTTTAATCTTTCCCTTCATATCAAACAGAACAGAACAGAACAATATTTTATTCAGACTTGTACATAATACATCGTCTTTACATAACTATATACAGCTATTATAATTGTTCACGTGATTTTTGGTAAATAATGCATTTCTTTTCGACTCAAAACATATAGTTTGACAAGTGTTATGAGTTACTGGATTTTTAAGTACTTCTTATATCATATTTTGCAACTAACGGAGAGTAAAAGACACAAAGATTGGGTATTAACATTTATAAACCATGTATAGTCAAACAGTGCAGGTACACTCAGAACAGTGAGTTACCACCGGTCCGGATCTACATTGCTTGCAACGCTATTCGAAAGGAATTGAGGAAAGGAAATCTGCATCTCAGATTTACATATTGTGATACATGTATATACCATGGCTTTGCGAACGACAAGCACTGTGAACAAACGTCACAGGAAAATATGCAACCAGTACTGGTTCAGATGAGGGGACCCTAACAAAGCCACCGCCCTGAATCAAACATGTTTGTCGGACAATATAAGCATGTAATTGTGTTCTTAAGAATCCAAATACCATGGTAAACACGCCTTGTATCACCTTTAACTATACAAACAAAACACATAGCAAAACAGCACGACCAATCAATAAAATCACTTCGATCAATTAATTGATCACATCAATAGCTTGACACACCATCACAGTGCCAACACCTTCTGTCTGTTACTTTTTCTAATACTAACTTAACAAATACAAATTCAACTCAATCCATGTTAGTCACTGCCTTACAGTATCAAACAGAGAACATCCATGCCTGACGGCTCCTATAGGAACCGCCCGATCAGGATCTGCTTTGTTTGCTTAGAGCAAAATAACCCCCTGTTCTATACATTTAAATATCTGCTAATATATATTTATGATGCATTTGTTTCTAACATGCATATTGAACAGATACAGGGTTTATCGTTACATCTTGTCAGCCAACACTTTAGTGCGTTGCTCCATTGCAGTAGCCCTCGTTTTTACGGTGTTTGATTCGTCGGTTGAACTGTTTACAATCCAGATAGTACTGCATGGTATACTGGCTCCTTTGTTCTAAAGCAGATATCGTCCGAGTTATCACGGTACAAGCTGGGGTATTCAAATCCAAAGGATTTAATATTAAGTTACACTGGCTCACAGTAATTATGCATTTGATCAATAATAAAGAAGTTACTTTGTGTATGGATAGAAAGAACGAATTAAAGGAAGAAGTATCAGCATAACAATTTACCATCATAATGATCTCTAAGGCTGGTAAAAGTGTTCTCGTGACTTTTATTGTCTGTCTATCAAGCGCGTTTGGTATAATGTACAACGAAACCAAGTACGTTCACGAACAGCTGAAAACGTTTTATTCCAATAACAACAAGAGTTTGACCAGCCTGATACCACTGAAAGACTTATCCCAGCCTATTACAGTCGAGCTCACGCTGTGTTTATATTCAGTCGACGGATTCAACGCAGTAAATGGTCAGGTGGATATTTCGGCCAGTGTGTACATGGAATGGACAGATGAAACGTACGACTCTTCAGTCGGAAATTTTGACTTTTCAAATTTAGATACTGGGTATTCTGTGACAATATCTCCGGATGCTATCTGGACTCCGTCCATTGTTCTTTTAAATGCTGTTGATGGGGTGAAGAATGTAGGAGACAGTGCGTACGCAGTCAGGTATCTTGTACAAGATGGGCGAGCAAAATGGCAACCAAGGGCTGTGATACAAGCTTCCTGTACACCGAACGTGAAGTTTTACCCATTTGACCAACAAGACTGCAGCTTTGTGTACACTGCTTGGGGTTATACCACGGCCGAAGTCATTATAGCAAATGCCCAATCCGACTGGTATCTCTGTGATTACACTGCAAATGCCGTGTGGGTTCTAGTGGAGACATCTGCCGAGGAATACACAAAAAATGAACAATCGTATGTCAAGTTTAAATTCACTATACAAAGAGCGCCATTGTTTTTCGTCATAAACGTTATACTTCCAATAGTCATGTTGGCGTTTTTGGATGGTTTCGTCTTTCTGCTGCCTGCTGAGAGCGGCGAACGCATTGGCTTCTCTGTGACCTGTTTCTTGTCTTTCGTATTCATGCTACAGACAGTCATGAGCTTCCTTCCTCAGACCGCTGAGCCCATGTCTATTCTCTGTTTCTATGTCGTTATCATGATGCTCGCCAGTATCATCCAGTGCATTATTACTATTGTGATGTTGCAGATATATCACAAATCGGAGGATTCCAAAGTTCCTAAATCCATTCAGAAAGTGGTGATCGCCGTTACTCTTGTCTGGGTTGGTCCATTATGGCGAAAACTGAAAAAGACATGTAGAAGACCGGCAACTGCACACAGTAAGTACAATATAATAATTTCTGAAAATAGGAGATCCTTCCAAGCAAAAACAACAAACAATGTGTCTTGCCGGAGTCAATAAGGTTACAATAAGGACTTTTTCTAAGTCTTATCCTGCTGTAAATATTGATATCTGATCAGCCTACATGTACCTTGAGCAATATTTACTTATTTCCGAGTTTCTCGGCATTTCATCTATATAGATATAAGTATATGCTGTTTGCAAATACAAGGAATGATTTGTTTACAAGGAAATGATTTGTTCAGTGGCTCGTTTGTTTTCAACAATTATATAAAAAAAATTAAAACGCAAAGTTTTACAAATATTTTCGAATATGCAATGGTTTTTTTCTCAGACATTGAATATTTTATGAATGTCGAATCGATTTATTTCCTTGACTCATATGCTACTTACAGTGATAACTTCATGGCGTGCGTTTAATTAACCTTAACTCCACATGCGCACCTTCTTACGCCTTTGCAAACAGAGTAGATCCAGTGTAGACGCCTCCTGTAGGACCCGTCTGTTCAGGGGCTGCTCTGTTTGCTTACTAAATAATATAGAAATGACTGTACAGTTTTGACATAGCCAACATTCCCTGTACGGATAAGCCATTATAAAAATGAATATGATTAATATGCATGGCGTTGTTATTTCTTAATAAATATTCATGTAGTAAATGGTTAATTGACTTGAACAGAGCCACGAGAAAATGTGCTTTAGATATTTTGCAAGCAGCAGAAGCAGCAGTAGCAGACGAAGCAGCAGCAGCAGTAGTAGTAGTAGTTAGTAGTAGCAGTAGTAGTAGTAGTAGTAGTAGTAGTAGTTGCGGTGATGGTGGTAGTAGTAGTAGTAGAAGAAGTAGTAGAAAAAGACGCGGGGTAAATTATTTAATATTGGGAGGAATATTGTATCATTGTATTATACATGTATATGTATGACCCTTTTGTCTTTAGTACATGTACATTTTTCAATAAGATCCTCTTGCAAACATATCGAATCTTCTGTATGAGTAGTCTGATTATGGTCTACCCAGTTTTGTCAATAAAATCTACAATGGGGAGTTCCGGCCCTCGTTTGGTAAAAGTTCCCCCTTGCCTCAATATTTTGAAGAAAAAAAAGGAATCCTTAAAATGCAGGCCATTATGTCTTAAAAAAAGTTGTCAACTGTTAGAGAGGTACCACAATAGGCTCCTACGGAATAGAGAAGAACCACATTAAAACATCTAACAAAAGTAAAATAAAATGATAACTCTTATATGAAAACAAAAAAAGTTCATTTAAAAAGACCCGGACCTACATTTAATTCCCTGTTAGGCAACCATTATTTCACTCAGTCTTAATTACAAATAAACTATAGAAGGATAATACATGTTTCAAGAACATGTTTTTCAACAATGTAACTATAAATGAAACAAACAAAAGACGGAGAAAAATACCTTATCGATTGCAATTAATGGTCGAAACGACGTAGGCGAATTCCTTAAACGTATTTTGAACGTATATTAGCCTTTGCTACCTTATAAACTACACTTGAATTTCATGTGAGGCGATAAAATAGAGAAAAATAACTGTAAAACGAATAAACGCCACTTATAACTTATTACATTTACATTTACATATCTATGTTAATTAGCTGATTATGTCCTTTGCTAGTCTAAGTGTTTTTCAAGCTAAAAAATAAAAATAGATTTCCTATTTATACATGTAGTTTTTGAAGATTTCCTCCAATTTTATAAAGAACGTTATGTTATTATTGAGTTTAAAATGCAAAATTACTAATGGCGATATATATACCAAAATTATTAATGATAATAATAATAATAACAATATAATCATCATCATCATCATAATATTGTTAAATAGTAATAATAATAATGCCTAAAACTACTTCTCGCTCCGAGATATGACATTTTTCTCGTGATGTTCAGTAAAGCCTGTTTCAAATGATCATTTAAAAATCAATACAATAGAACCCCTCTAATGCGACCACATAATGAATAAACATGGATGCCTTTATAAGCAGGTAGTTGCTTAATACAGGGCAAAGGTAATGCAGAAAGCTCATCTAGGAGCTTTCTGCATTACTTTTGTCCTGCATTATGCTACCACCTGCGTCTAGCACCCAGAATTATACATATTTTAGGTGGTCGCATTAGCAGGGTTTTACTGTATCATTCTGAATCTTTATGATTAGCGGTATGAAAGTAATGCAGAACACTCCAAAATCAGCATTTGCCCCTTACCTGATGAATATTCAAGTACAAGATGAATTTTTTGCTGATGGTTTACAATGGCATCGAAAGACAGAATGTTTTGGCCATGACAGAAACTGTAGAATCAGATCTATATAATGCCATAAGTAATCAGGGCAGGCCCTGTTCAGATGGCTCCTACATGAGCCGTTTGATCTGGGTCTACTATGTTTGCCAATGCATCAAATGTGTCTCTATCAGGAAGAGGGTAAATCAACCACCGCTTTTCATCAATAAGTTGTCGATTTAAATAGTCAATACCAATTCGTACTCGTATCCCTGGTTGTATTTGCAGATGATAACCCTTCAGCCGGAGGAGACACCGCCCGGACAACAGGCATTAGGGCCAATCCATTGAGTTTAAACAGTATCGAGTTAGATAAAGATACGCCTAGATCAACGTCACAATCCGATCTCGACCGAAGCTATAGGTCAGCATCGACAGCATCGACTTCTGCGGACACAAAGCCTTCATTTGGTATAGACCAAACAGGTGCCTCCACTTCCTCAGGTGGCTCGGCATCAGGGCTATCACTTGGAAATCGTGGTAATTCATCTGGTTCTCGGCAAAAGAGTGCCAGCACAAGAACGCAGTCAGGAATCAGTGATGATCAGGACGAAAAAGACATAAAATGGCCGGACGTTGGCCGTGCACTAGATATGTTTTTCTTCTTCGCATTTACAGCATTTCAGCTGGCCTTCACGCTGATGTACATTCTCCCGATGTCTGATGGTGACTCATAGTTCTGTAGTTATAAGAATGAGGCACAAAGTAGAACATGCATTAAATTAATGTCTGTATTTATGTCGCATGAAACTGTATACATAGGCGTCGGACAAAAATAAACGCATATACAAATGTATATAGCATACAATGTATATTATATGCATGCATACATGCTGACGTATGTACTATGCATGTACTCGTATGTAAATACGTTAATAAATTCAGATGTAAGCTATGCAAGGACTTTCGATACAGGCAGTATAAGGGATAGCATTTTATATAATAAATCCTATACGCTAAATTAAAAAACACGCTTAGATTTAATATACTGCCGTGCATAAACAGCGTGTATGATACTATACATCGGTATATCAGTGTGTACAAGGTGTGTAGACTTACACAATAAGGAGTTGGCATTTCACCCAAACACGTTGTGCATGATGTGGCGTCTCATATGGATCCAAACTGTTTGCATAAGTAATCACAGTTTCGCCTCTAGCGTTAAATAACTTTTATAGCTTTTGGTATCAGGCCTTAACCAAACAATTGAAGAATCTCAGATTACTCAAAATAAACTGATAAGATTTCTTTTAGATTTAGGGCATATATATATATATCGGATCTCGGATAGAGAAGGGGCATTTTCAACAAGTAAAATGCTTTGCATATTGAAACGAGAGTAGAACAAATTGCTTTATATCATGTATACAAATTCTGAAATGGAACTGCTCCAAGTTACCTGTAATACTTTCAAAGTATTTGTCATCCAAGCCTCTGTGCATTCCAATTTCCTATAATACAAGATATAGCTCAGATGGATCATTTTCCATTCCGCAATACATGTATAAGTATGCAGGCATGAATTCCTTTCTGTAAAACGTCTTTAAAGTTTGGAATAATTCTCCTGCACCATTAAGAATTATAACCAATCAAGGATTTTTTGTATATGGTATAAAGAAACCTAATGCACGAATGATGTCATCATTTGTGATTTTTATTGTTTCTGCGATACATATGATATTTCCATAAATATGCTACGTAGCACAGTGAAGTGTGTTTCTGGTTAATGATTGGGGATAAAATTATTGTTCTAGAATAGTATCCGTGGTATTATTTTTAACTGAATATATGTGATCATTAGAGCTCGTGTGTCTGTGATTGAACAAACACTGTACGTTTAGTCTGTGATAACTGCACTGTCTTTGAAATGTTGTCTTAGTTTCAGGTATCTTCTATGATTCCAATTCTGTGATAAGTTAATATAATTTCGTGTGAAAACTTAATGATAAAATTAGTTCTGAGTAAGGTATCATTCCATTAATTTTCACTCGTTTTGTTTTTTTAAATATAACCATATGAAAATACTCTGCTACATACTTATGTGTCAGGTCAACTACACACTCACACTAGTGGGTCACAATGGACATAAGGGGTGAATTTTCCTTTCTTGTGTTATCTTTAGCATTTATGATATTTGACATGATACTTTGTCATTCCTGATTTGCAATGTATCTCATGTTTTAGTTTGTCATCTTTCAACCTATCTATATAAATATATTTGTATTTTGTGAGTGGAATCCTTCATGAATATACAGTAAAACCCCTCTAGACCGGGCGTTGAATTTAGTATAAATATCGGTCTTGGAGACAGGTAGCAGCTTAATGCAGGGTGAAAGTCATACAGAAAGCTCCTCTAGGAGCTTTCTGCATCACTTTCACTCTGCATTAAGCAGCCACCTGCCTGAAAGTATCTCAATTCTTCTCTACTAGAAGTCCGGTTTAGATTGGTTTTACTGTATATCTGATAAAAGGTCAATGCTATCGCCCTGCTATTAGCTACGCATTGCCTTAACCCTTTACTCCGTAGATACGCCTTTTTAACGTCTTTGCAAATAGAGTAGACCAGATCAAACGGATCTTGTTTGCTTATTGAATAATATAGATCAGTTTTGCAATCGCAAAAAAAATCCTTTGTTGAAAATGAATCTAATCAATATTCGTTATGTCATTATTTCTTACATGAATATTACATGAATATTCATGGAGTAGAGGTCTAAAACTGGCAATCAGACTTCTTCTGAGCGAATGTTACTCTCTTCTATAAAGCCTAATAGGCAGATATAATCGTCAGTATACATTCACTCTGATCAGGATCTGGTGGAACCAAGTGACCGTATGTGTAATATAGTTTGTACAATATGTATATATCGTATATAGCTTTGAGCGGGATTTTTATTGCATTAGAGTGTCAAATAAGCATTTTGAAAACAAGAGAATCAGACACACAAAGAATGGAGATGAGCGAGAGATAGGAAGACGATACTGTTACGCACAATAGGAATACAACTGTATTTATAAAATAATAGCTAAACCCTTTCCTTCGTATTTATAAACGTGTTTTCACTTATTTGCAAACAGAGTAGAGTCGTCTGATCAGGATCAGGGTCTGCTCTGTTTGCTAGTGGAATTTGAAAGATGTGTTTCTTTAGTTTCTAAAATGACTACAACGATCCATCTTCCATATTTCATTATCACTATTTCGTCCATGAATATTCAGTAGGTATTGAACTTTGGAACAGGGTTAATTAGACTTAACCCATTCCCGTATAGGCTATTTTTAGACCCAGCCTCTTTGAACAAATCTTACGAAAAGGAGCATTTACTATTAAAAATGAAAATTTTAGAACTGTGTAGTGTTGAAACCATTGTGAAAAATAGAGCATTTGCTCCATAGTAGCAAATGCTCTGTTTATCACAATGGTTTCACAAAGTGACTTTTACAGAAGCGTCAAAAGGCGTCTATATGCGGGAATGGGTTAAGCACTTTGGCTTTCATGGGACATCTCCTGCATGACTTCTGTTCGATTTTTATCCCTTCTGTGTATGTGGCAAATTGGACACTTATAAATAGCTGTGCTGTTTATTGTCATTGTATATATGTACCGGTATTATTGATGCAATTGTCAACATTAAATATTAAAACTGAGGACGTTTTGTTTCTTATTTAGTGCATGTTAAAGCTATGAACATAAACAACATACCCGTAGATCACACCCCCATCTGTACATTTTGTTGGTTGTTTTGTTCGTTGGGTTTTGGGTTTCATGAACAGTAAATACAATCTAATACGACCATCAGAGAGAGCTTTAATTCTGGGCCTTGAAGGCAGATAGTAGCTACATGGAGGACGAAAGTTATACAGAAAGCCCCGCCTGCATTAAGCAATCACTTTGTCCCTCATATAAACGCCTTTTAACACATTTGCAAACAGAGTAGACCCATACCAGAAGGCTCCTATAGGAGCCGTCTGATCAGGGTCTACTCTGTGTAATGGATTTTGATAGATCTGTTTCTTAAACTTCTAAAATGGTTACAATACTCCACCTTCCATATTTCATTATAACTATTTTGTCCATGAATATTTAGTAGATATCGAAATTCGGAATAAACATAGACCATGGTTAAGTGGTCGATTAGTAGAAGTTCTAATGTAGTTTGTTTCTAAATTCCAGTCTACCCACGCACTGTTATACATTACGCACTGCTGTTGTGTAACAATGGTTAATCATTTCCCTGTTGAATATTCATGTTAGAAATAATAACAATAATAAATATTTATCAGCCTAATATTTATAATGGCATAATAATGTTCAGATGTTTTGGGTTTTTTTTTAACTTTTGCTGTGGGTAGAAACTGTAGAGTCAGATCTATCAAAAGTTCATAAGCAAACGGAAGAGTCGTCTTATCCGGGTCTACTCTGTTTGTAAAATGCGTGAAATGCGTTTATATGAGAGAAGGGACTAACGGTTTGGTAGACAGGAAGAAATTGGATGTATGGCAATGTAAAATTACCTTATAAGCATGCGTGCTAATGTATACATGATTTACGTTGACCCTAGCCCCGCAGCGAAAAAACAAAATCTGCTCAAATTTGGATTCAGTGCATTTTTGACTACATGCGATTCGATCAAATATTGACGCATGCTTTAGAAAAGACTCAATAATTAATGGAGATTTCAAAGTTACCCTTTTAAAAAATTAAGAACTTTTTTCTAGGTTACCATAGACCTTATATAAGAGGAGCATCCACTACATATATATCCCTTGTGGGGGAATTAATGTGTTTGAGGATGAGCCTTTTTCTACTAGAATGACTGGCCTAATAACATGAAACAGAAAATGAGCATGTGTCAGAAACTAAGTCATCCTTCATAAACTACAGTTTGAGTTGGGGGTTTCCAGAATTGCCATGTGGACCAGAGACATATACATACTTGTATGTATTTGTCTCTGTGTGAACCAAAGAATTCGCATGTCTTTTGGTAGGTCTTGCCCAACATCAAAAAGAGAAGTGTGTCTCGTACTATATGTACGCTAGAAAAAGTCGAACTACTCATTTAAATTGAATTTTCCATATCAGCTTTCACAAATCGATGGCCACTTTGGCGTATACCAAATACATGGCGACCCATGTCATGTAAATGTGTAAATTTAGTTTCGAGTACATACTACGTTATTTTTATTCGCATGAAAACCGGTGGTGACGTCACACTTCCACGTTTGATTCAATATGGCGTCCAGGGTGAGTTAGAAAATCTATGTTACGTATTCAAACTTTAATTTTAGGACCTTTTTCTCTGTTTGTGGATTGTCTTGTAATCTTTTATGCTCCATCTGAACCAAAGAAGAGACTAGATTAGTTTTATAATGTTAATATGCAGATTATAACCTCGCATTTCAAGAAAAAGCTCGCCGGGTATCGAAACGGTCTGACTTGTCGAATCTCGCAACAGTTACCGGACACTTAGTAACTTGGGGAAAAGAGTCATTTTTTCTACATCATGATTACCTGCATGCTTACAGTTTCAATCGAGATGTATATAATTTACTGTAAATGCATATGAAATGATGTTCCTGTGCATATTTATATGTGGCGTCTTTCAGGATTTCACCATCCACTGCGCATTATTTGACAGAAGTGCATTCGAACATAGACAGTAGACGGTCACTTCTTGAATTAAAAAAAAATAGATTTAAAATATTTCATAAACTGAGTACTACTTATTTAATTCACAGTAAACTCGCTCGAGCGTGACTAATGTTATAACCATCAGCAGTTCAGCACTCCATACTTGGACTGTAACCAGGGCTAAAGCTAATGGGCGATTTATGAGAAAAAGTCTTCCTAACCATGATGGCTTCTCTGTTTTTACTTGAGGGAGAAGCTTAAATTAGTGTTTTTGTTAGCGTTGAATTTTACTGAGTCCCCAGAAACTAGGGCAAATGTTGGGTTCCAAGCAAATTCAACATTGTTCAACTACTCAATGGAAGACCAGACTATTGAAGTAGTAAAACACCACCCATATCTTGGTATTGATCTTTCTGATAACATGAAATACAATATCCATATTGAGAACAACATCTAAAGCATCGGGGGGGTCTTGGGATTCTTAAAACTAAATTTAAGACATTGTCCAAAGTCTGTGAAAGAACGCTCATGCCAGTCATTAGTAAGGCCGAAACTGGAATATAGTTCGCCCATATTGAAACCGCAGCAAAAGACTCAGATTAAACAAATCAAGCAAGTTCAAAGAAATACTGCTAGATTCGTATCAAATAAAACCATTCAGTCGCAAAAATCCGACGAGTGTAACATCATTGCTACAACAGCTAACTTGGCCAACGCTGGAGCAGTGTAGAATATCATTCAACTTACTTTTCATGAATAAGAACGTCCACCAACTTGTGGCAATCCCTGTCATCTACTTACCAGTGCAATCACCTAGACATAATATGGATAAACCGGTGTATATCTGCACAACAAACTCATCTGCAAGAAGTAATATGAAATTTGTGTCTTATCACTGCAAAATCAATGCATACCAACACTCATTTTTTCCACGAGTCATTATACCATGGAACAATTTACCTGAGACCACGCTTCTACAGAACACTTTGGATGGGTTCAGAGCAGTAGTACTTCCTACTGCTATACTTAGAGTATAATAACGAGACACTGTGTACAGTGTAAATATATGTTGCATTCACATAATAATTGTTTACTGTCACCTTTTTGGGGCGCCTGTCACACGCGACCACACATGTACAGTCACAACCCACCCACTGTACATACACCCCTGCACCTCCACGTGTCCAAGAAGGATGTTGTGGAGTACATATATTGAAGTTGAAGTTGAGTCCCATATAATTTCACTTTTGTCAAAGTTGTGGAGATTTTTTGCACCATTAAATGTAAAGGGGTAAAACTATTTAAAACTTTAAAAATCATTTAACTTTTATCTCAAACACTTTCAGTTGGCATCAAAAATATAATTCGAGGAAGACACTACACTTTGCAAGATCAGAGAATACAATACATATAGCAGTCTGGTATTGTGCTGCACGATGAGTCTTTGCCATGTAGCCAGCCTTAAGTGAATCCAAACAGGAAATTACTCACATGGTTACTCAATGGATTTGCTTTTTGATATGCATCTTATTTAGGGTTTAGCTTATTGTTTAACCACTGTTCATTGTCAATAGATACTGTAACTGTTACAAGCAATGTATTATTTATAAGACATTTCTTGATGCTTTGATTTGAAGTGCGTGGCGATGAGCATTGCTAGAGTGAACTGCACTGAAATCACTGTATCTGCTGGTAAATGCATTTTCACTTTATTTTTCAGTGCATCACATGGTAATGCTATTGGTTTCAGGGCTAACTTCTTTACTTACAAATCTTTAAAACCATGGTCTTGCACCTATAGATGATGCTTTTTACTAGCAGACACCATCTTTTTTCAGGAACCAAATGTCGTTACTTTGCAACAGAATGGGTCTCATAGAATTACATAATTTTAGATGCTGACACTGGGGGAGAAATTTTAACCAGTTTAGGCAGGTGCTCTCCTACGTAACCGCAATAACCCAGGACTCGATATTTATAGACATAATTTCGGAAAAAATTGCCATGAAAAGCGGACTGAGATTCTCGGTTTGTTTATTTATCTGGATTGATGTAAGATGGAGTTTCAGTTGTTTATTTACCTGGATTCATTTAAATCGCTAAAATTTCGACCATTTCAGTGTTATCAATAAGAAATGTCTGGCGGCCAAAAAGACCGCTTCTAACCAGATTTTTGCCAGTTAAAATATTGCTGGACCACCCTGAAAAGCCTGTTACTTTTGAATCTGGCCTGTTCAACCAATTCTTAAATTGAGTACACGGCATTGATCCTGCGTCCCATGGACGCAACATTCTTCATTATTTTGTGTGTAAACAATTTTCGATACTGATTTAGATATATATGATTACGACATAAACATGAACAATGTAAAATATAAAGAACTGACAAGTAACATATCTAGGGAGATACAAAATCAGGACCAAAATTGGCTGGACTTTAGAATCTCTCCGCACCTGAATTTAATACACATGTGTTGCACTAATGCCAGGAGCAGAGCGTGTGTTGATGACACAAACAGTGATGACTTTGATCAGTGAAAAAGTCCATGAAATATAACATGTACATACAAGATGCTTCTTCTCTGGTCCAGAGAAGAAGCATCTTGTATGTACATGTTATATTTCACTAAAGTCTTGCTTTCAAATTCCCTTAGTATAGTTGTTTCTGTTCTGGGCATAGTTATGATAATAATTTATTGTAAGCTGTTGCCATCTGTAATGTTATCCTTAAATTATTAATGTATGTACCATTCTAAAGTGTAGTTAACCAGTTACCTGATAGAAGTACATTTTAATGCCCTGTGCTTGTTTACAGAGTAGACCAATATCAGATGGCCAAAAATTTGTTTCTTCATATTTCATTAAAATCCAGCAATTTATGAACATTCTTAGTCAATTTTTCATACATGAATATTAATCAGGTAAAGGGTTAATATTTGATATGCCAAAGTTATTGTTAGTTTACAGTCAGTTATTGATATATATATACGCAGTTTATTAACTCTTACTACCAGTTACTTGGCATTGATTCCTATCATACTGTAGGTGAATTTATAATAACCTCTGAAAACAATTAGGATCCAGATGAGTAAATTGGCATCTTGGGACTCTTTGATAGCAAAGATTGAAAAGAAATAGAAACACTGTAAAAGCTTTTAAACTGTAAAATAATATAATAAAAGATCAATTGAATTACATGTACACATATTTTCATTGTAAATTTTTTCCTTTAATGAATATTCCTGTAAGAAATTACACTGATTTTTTAATGACAAATGAACAATGGAATGTTGACCATGGCAGAAACAGTAGAATCAAATTATATACTTTTTTTTCATGACTCATGGTTGGATTGACAACATTTATCAATCAGGGTTATAAACTTATTAAAATTTGAAATAAGAAAGATAAACTTTTTTTTCTGAAAGTTGGTCAAAGCATACACCGCTCCACTATTAACAATTTTAATGCACCTTTTCTGGTATTGCAATGTAGAAAAACGAAACGGGAAGTGGTTTTTGATCTGTAAAAGTGAATCAGAAATCCCTGTACATGTACATGCAGGTGTGGCTTGGCATGTTGATAGGTTCCGAGTTCAGTAAAAGTAATAGTATACTGAAATTCCATTTCTTAACCCATTTGCTCCCACGATCCCATATATGGGACGTAGGCAAACAGCACATAGACTCTGATCAGACGCCGCATAATGCGATGTCTGATCAGTCTACACTGTTTGCTGATGGGAATTTCAATATAAAACAAAAAGAAATTGAAAATTTAGACCGGGCATCCCTTAGATAAAAAATGGACTAATCCAATATATAAAGATGGAAGAATCCACTGGGAGAAAATGGGTTAATACCACTGAATTTTATACAACATGATAGGAAGAACTTTGGTATGATCTTCCATCCCTAGGTGACAATTTGCATATTTCAGACATCTTCAGTGTTTCAGATATATTCTGGATTGAAAGACAGCATTCAGACAGATTAATTTGTCTATACCAACTACATTGTACATGTATAAGTAGTGGTGCTATTGTTGTTAAATCCTTACAAGCTGCTAGTGATAGCAGTGGGCATTATCCCCTTGTCTTAATTTTTTCACACCATTGAGGTTTTTGTTCATTACTAAAGTGAATTGTATATAGGCAATGAGAACTGCAGGGATTGCACATTAGTACCTCAAGTGAGATAAAGCTGCACACAATATCATTACAAGTGGAGTTTACTGTATGTAATGCAAGGATATGATTTTATTTTCAGACCATGTTGATGCTGACTTCTCTAGTGTGTGTACTTGGCTCTGGCTGGGCATTTTATATTCCTGGTGTGGCACCAGTGGAATTTATACAGGGAGATGCTGTAGCTGTAAGGGTATGTATAACTTAACTGCAAATGTTAATAGATTATAAGTAGTTTACACTAAAGCTTCTACCGGCCGCATGGCTCAGTGGTAGAGTGTCCGCCTGCGGTACGGAAGGTCGTGGGTTTGATCCCCGGCCGCGACAGACCAAAAGTCGTTAAAAGTTGGTACTAGTACTCAGTACTAGTAGCTCCCTTTTCTACACTCGACATTAAAAGGTGTAGCTCTAGGACTGGTCGGCCCGGTGTCAGTATAATGTGACTTGGTAGGATGCCCTTGCCATGTGCCCGCAGCAGGGGTATTTCAGTGAGGCAGCACTATAACTTGTCCCATGCGGGTGCTGTCTGCAAATAACTGAAATACTGTTGGTCGGACGTTAAACCCAACTCACTCACTCACTACACTAAAGCTACATCAGCAGAATAGATGTTTCAAGGATTTTGAATGCAATCTTGACTTATTACCTGTAGTTCCCTGCCTGTGAAACCCCATGGTACTATAGTGTTTGTTGTTGTCTGTATGTCTGTCCATCCATCTATCTGTCCAGATGGTTTCCAAACAATTATTTGTTAGCCATGATGGATTTCATTGAAAATTCATACAATGTTTGCCTGAAGTTATGAAGAGATCTACATTGTAATTAGGATTGGATTCGGGGTCAAAAGTTCAACAATAAAGGTCACAGTTACTAAAAATAGATATGATCTGAGTCTACTCTGTTTGCAAAGGCGTGAAAAGTCTTTATGTGAAGGAAAGGGCTAATGTTTATATCAGTGTATTGTCCTATTGTATAATTTAGATCTATAGTGGTAGTTTGTGAATGTGTCTGTCCATCCTGATAGGATGCCATTTCTATGATTTGGAAAAAAACAAACTCTCTTTATCACGCATTGTTTTATATAAGATTTCTTTAACTTTTCAGGCTGTGAAATTAACCAGTGTGAAAACTCAGCTACCTATGGAGTTCTACCGAGCCCAGTTCTGCGAGCCTCCTGGTGGTGTCGAGTACAAGCCAGAAAATCTAGGTATGGTGGAATACAGAGAAATGGCTTATTATACCCCCACTTCTTAAGAAGGGGGGGCTTTTAGAAGTGGGGGCTATATTGGAATCGCGCATGTCTGTCCGTCTACTGTCCTTCCGCCCATCCGGATTTCGTAACTACTTCTACATTTCTTCACCAATAAAGCTCAAATTTTGCATAATACATTTATAATGAACTGTAGATGTTGATCACATTAATTTCATATGAGTCATTCCAAGAATTAGAGTTATTGCCCCTCAGGCCTCATTGAACCCTACAAATCTTGTGACGCAAGGTAATACTGCTACATTTCTTCACCAATGAATCTCAAATTTTGCATATGATTTATAATGATGTGTTGATGCGTGTGACATAATTTTCATGTGAGACATTCCCTAATTGGACTTTAAAAATCTTCTTTTCACAAATGTGGATAAAATGATTATTGAGCTATTGCCTCTTGTATTGAATTCATTGGATCTTGTGACAAGGTGGTGGGTCGGGGTGTTAATCACCTTTAGTGGCAGCTCTAGTTCAGTAATGTGAACCATTGATAGATTTTTAACCCTTTTCTCCACAAATATTCATGTAAGAAATAATGACATGAATATTAATGAGATTAACTGTTATAATAGCACAATGGACACATGAATGTTTGGCCATGGCAGAAACTGTAGAATCGTATCTATATTATATGATAAGCAAACAGAACAGATCCTGATCAGACGGTTCTTACAGGATCCATCTGATCTAGGTCTCCTCTATTTGCAAAGGTGTAGAAAGTTGTATTTATGGAGTAAAGGGTTAATGAATGCCTGTAAAGCTATGATGACATCGTATATGTGAACAATAAAGGAAATGAACATTTTTTCAATCAATAAGCTTTAATATTGATGATGATATCGGTTAGTTGATGGTAATTGCTTTAGTATTTAGTATTGTCATGGGGTTAAACCCTCTACCTGATGAATATTCATGTTAGAAACCATATGAATATAATTAACTGTCATTATGAACAAGGTATAACCAGATTTAGTTTAACCCTTTCCCTCATAGAAACGTGTTTTCATGCATTTGCAAACAGAGCAGACCCAGATCAGACGGCTCCTAGAGGAGCCGTCTGATCAGGGTCTGCTCTGTTTGCTTATAGACTTTGATAGATCTGTTTCTTTACTTTCTAAAATGGCTCCAATGTTCTACCTTCCAAATTTCATTATAACTATTTTGCCATGAATATTTAATAGGTATTAAAATTTGAAATAAACATAGAACAGTGAAAGGGTTAATACATAAGCAAGTAGAGCTGACCCTGTCCTGATCAGACTGTTTCTTCTGGAGCCGTCTGATCTGGGTCTACTATTTTTGCAATGGTGTCGAACGTATCTCTGTCAAATAAAGGGTTAAATGCCATAAACTTACATTATATATGTCTAATTATTGTAACCATTTACCTGATAGAGATGCCTTTACCAACAGAGTAGACCCAGATCTGTGTCCATGCTTATAAAGTTTTTAGTTGAGTCTGAGTTCGTTCTCAAGTGTTTGATTGGTCAGATTTGAGCCCTTTGAAAGGCTCAAATCTGACCAATCAAAAGCTTGAGAACTCAAATCTGACCAATCAAAAGCTTGAGAATGAACTCAGACTCGACTAAAAAGTTTTATAAGCATGGACCCAGATGTTTCTTGTTGGTCTGCTCTATTATCTTATAAATGAAACAATATAGATATGATTCTACAGTTTTTGCCATGATAAAAATGCCATTTTATTAATTAGATTAATTGTTATAACAGCACATGGACACAGGAATGTCTTGGATGGAGATTGATTTAAATGTTATTGCTTTTTAGGAGAAGTTCTACGTGGTGATAGAATAGTGTCTACAGCCTATCAGGTAAATATCTCCTTAAGCAGCCAGTGTACTTTATTTAGAGCATTGAGAGTCAGTTCCTTAAGCTTTGATAAATGAACCAGATCTATAGAAATTGTTCTGTAAATTGTAGACATTAAAACCATTTTTCTCTTGTTGAATTATTGTTTTATACCTGCTGTTGAAATAGGTTGGCATATGGATTTACCCTAGTGAATTCATCTGTCAAACTCTTTTTGTGATGTGCATAATCCTCTGTTGTAGGCCATATGGTGAATAGACCATTGATAAATAGGTGGGGCATATATGTCTATATGGCACATTTCTAGTTCCTTGAAACAAAAGTTCAGTAGTTTCAATAAAAGTGTGCTATGTTAGTAGTTACACCATAACCTACGCTATGGAAAATTAATGTCTGCTCAAATTTGGTTCTGGTGCAATTTTGACAACTTCCAGTTCAGTCAAGCTTTAAAGAAACTAATGACTGAGTTTCAAACAGCTTGGATCGTGACAAGACCCGAGTTACAAACATCTCATTTGGATCCAGGCTGTTTGCAAAATGGGGGTCCAGTCGTGGATTGTGGGATAATGGTTAATCAGCAGAGGTTTCATAATAACTGATTGTATACTTTCTTCTTTCAGATAAATGCTCTTGAGAGTAAAGAATGTCACATTCTCTGCAAGCCAGCTACAGTGATGCTCAAGAAAGAGCAGTCAAAGGTGTTGGCTGACCTCGTTAAAAATGACTACTATGTTCATTTGTAAGCATCTTCTCTGCTTGCATCAATAGTTGTAGAATTACAATCATAAATGGATGTGGACCCTTTACTACTTGAATATTCGTATAAGAAATCATGAAAATAAGTTGACTGAATTGTTATAGTGGTATGTTATGAACAGAATTTTTGGCTATGACAGAAACTGTACGATCAGATCTATATTGTTCAATAAGCAAATAGAGCCGACCCTGATCAGACAGCTCATAAGGAGCCATCAAATCGGGATCTACTCATTTTGTAAGGTGCATCAATGGAGTAAAGGATTAACGGGTTTCCAGTTATAAGTACTACATTAAAGAGATAGTCTTTACTTGCAAGGCATTTTAAAAATGCCTAAAAATTAGATAAATCATTTGTTTATATGTTGAAAAGAAGTATATCGCAAGAAAAATGATTGCAAAACTCTGGAGAAGACAGAAGTTTCATGTGTTTAATATTGAAGATGCGCCAATGTATTAGGGTGTATCGGAGTTGGGTTTTAGTTTCGTAACTGTTCGACATAAGTTGATAATATTTTGTTGTACAACAAAAAGAAATATCAGTATTGACAAAATCGGTTTATTTGTATCAAAGGGCATTTTTCGACATAAGTTCAAATTAACAATCTTCATAAGAATGATTGAACATAACAAGTACCATATACTGAAATTATTGAAATTAATTGTAGGGGCTATCACATTAAACTGTGAAGTTCAAAAATATTTTCTAGCAAAAAGCATTTGGAGATTATTTAGTAGTGTGAGCACTACACTAAAACAGAACATCTTTGCCTGAATTTGTTTTGGTCAAACCTTTTTTGTGGTTGTGCATCCATTATAACTTTTGTTGCAAATATGATAATTAGTAAGAATAATGAGATTACACTTTCGTATTTAAAATCGTTTGAATCTTTCATGTTAAAACATAATGGATGTTTACAGAAGCCACATATATAAATTGATGATCATGTGCATTTGGTAAATACAGTAAAAACTTGATACTACGAACACTCAAATACGTACCATTATTGATCTTTAACACAGGTGGCAGCTTAATGCAGGGTGAAAGTCATGCAGAAAGCTCCTCAAGGAGCTTTCTGCATGACTTTTACCCTGCATTAAGCAGCCACCTGCCTACAAAGGCATAAATTGTTCATCCCTAAAATGTCGTAGTATTGAGTTTTTACTGTACCATGTTTTGATATGCTGTTTGTGTATTGTGTTATTATAGATTAGTTGACAATTTACCGTGTGCTACAAAATTCACGATACTGGGTACAGATGAGGTACAATATGAGCATGGCTACAAACTGGGATACGTCAAAGACAACAAGGTACGTGTTAATTTTCTCAATGACTGGACTATTGTAGGAAGGCACTTAAAAAAAACAGCTATGCATGAATGTGCTTCGCTGCAAAAATGGTACTAATTGGTTTGTGCATTAGTAAAAAACTTATGGGTGGATGGCCGAATTTGAAAGTGCCTTCCTGCAACCCCATACACATTTAAATGGAACAGTCCGAATGCAGATCAAGTTTTGATTAAACTGCAATAACAAATTTCAAAAAACGTTAAAATGAGACCGAAAATGCTTTCCAAATCAATAAGTTTTATGCTAAAAAAATTCACTATTATTAAAATGCATTTTCCCCAAAATTTTAATCTGATATTTTCTGTCACAAAAATGTGACTATGATTATAATATGGATCCAGACTGACAATGTTTCGATTGGAACCCCTTACTGGCTGAGTGCTAGAATAAAATTGTTGAGATTTGCTTTTTTAATTGTTTTGGTTAAGTTCCAATAAGTGTTGCCCCTGTTTGTGTATGAATGTTTTTGAGTGGGTCACAATTAACTGTGGCAAACATGTTGTATGGACACAGTTGTAGTTTGATCTTATATTTAACCCTTTGCTTGCTATTCGCATCAATATACCTACCTGTAAATAGTGAAGACCTAGATGAGACAGCTCCTGCAGGAGCTGTCTCATCAGGGTCTGCACTATTTACAAGTTGATTGTGCAACCAGTGTACTCCACAGCAGTGATTGCACAGCGAAATACTTGTACACAGTGAAGATATATGTAATTATACAACAAGGCATAAGTAAAGAAGGAGAAATGTATTTTAAAATTCAGCAAGAGAAGGGTTAATTTGGTTATAAACTTAATATCTACTAGCTGACATGAAAATGATCTTCTGTATTTCAGATCTACCTGAACAATCACCTAAAATTAATTCTTAAATACCACACAGATGATGGGTAAGTTTGTTTCCATAATCATTGTTCCTTGATATGTTTCTTTTTTACAATTGACAAATCTCTGGTCATACGTTTCGGTAGTTCCTATTTAACCCCTTACTCCATGAGTATATATGGTGGTTACATTAGAAGGGTTTTACTGTAATCAAATACCATCGCTAAGAATGGAATTTATTTTTTATAATATTGCTGGCCTGAATCTGGTATGAATTTAAGGGGAGGAAATGGACTTAAAATTCTCTCTAAAGCTCAAATTGGAATAAAATGATTTGAAAAATATAGTTGAAAATGATATGGTTCATCTTTTCCAGGAGGACAAATCGTGTTGTTGGTTTTGAGGTCGAGACACAAAGTAGAGACCCAACAATGTATGAGATTGATGAATCCTCAGGGGGCTGCTCACCAAAGGCTGAACTTAAAGACAAATCACCACAAGGCTTAGTGGTTGATCCTGCTGGTAAATCTAATTTGTTTTGATTGTTTTAGTCTACAGATACATCTACAGCCTGGTTAACATAGTTTATCTGATGCCGGTTGGTACCAGCTAAGACTACCAAATAAAGTAGGTTGTCAGGGATGTTTAGTATTAAATTTATAGGATCGACGAACATTGTTAGAAAAAGCAGGCTGTCGGTCAAATCAGCTGCTGCATAAATCAGGTTATACTGTACATTCACCATCATCATCATCAATGGAAAGATTAACTTGAAATTTTCACAGGTTTTCAACTTTGATGTGAAGATGTACGTACAGAAGGGAAATTTTCTCAGACTAATTTTACCAGAGTTTTGAGACTATCTTCTTCACTATATAATTAATTGTGAAAAGTGCTTGATTTAGAGACAGCATCGCTTGGGGGCATCCATGTCCTATCGACGCAATATTGTGGTTTAAATTTGAAATCTCTCAATATTATTTAATTTATTTTTATTTTTTCCATATAGGTGAATCGGAAATAATATTTTCATATGAAGTGAAATGGGAACAGAGTGACACAATTTGGGCCTCACGTTGGGATACTTACCTGAAGATGAATGATGTACAAATCCATTGGTTCTCCATTGTCAACTCTGTAGTTGTTGTTTTCTTCCTCTCTGGTAAGTTTGTTTTTCAATTTGTAAAACAAGCTGATATTCATAACTTGCATGACTAAAGAAAAATAGAAACAAAATTTAATTGTTTATAGTTAATTGCCAATTGACTGAAATTTAGTATTAAAACAATTGATTCACAAAATTGACTTAATTCATTCTCTCCTAGGCTAGTTTTAGACCCAACCTCTTTGAATGTGTCTACCAAAAAGGAACATTAACTAGAGGAATGGAAAAAAATAGAATTTTGTAGTTTGAAACCATTGTGATAAATAGAGCATTTGCTCCTATTGGAGCAAATGCTCTATTTATCACAATGGTTTCATAAAGTGACTTTTATAGATGCGCAAAAATGCGTCACTAGGGGATAATGTGTTAATTGGATCACATAGCATTATTCTAGCCTTTTGTCTAATTTGTTAGTTATACTACTGGTATAATGGATACAGTAGTGTCATACATGCCAGATTAAAACATTTGTAATCCTATTATCTTTAAACAGATATCTTTGCTATTGGCTACATCTATTTACTTACTATTTATGGCAATGGTATGAGTTTATAGTCATTCAAGAGGTAACAACTATTGAATTATTAAACTACTGGACACATTACCAGCATACATGTATTTTTATGACTTGGTAAGTATTAACACCGGCTGTTACTAAATCAATATTTATTCCTCTAATATGGGACAGTGGCTATTCTTTTATTAGGTTTTTGTGTTTTTTTCTGCCACAGCCATCATAGTGCTAAAACATTTTAAATACTTAACAGTATTTGACCCATTACTCTATGAATATTCATGTAAGAAATATAAACAACTTGAATATTAATTAGCTAAATTTTTATAATGATATATTTAAGCTATGGCAGACACTGTAGAATCAGACCTATAATATTCCATAAGCAAACCCAGCAGACCCTGACTCTTACAATGCAGGATACAAGTCACTAGTGGAATGATGGATATACTGGAAGCATATAGACTTCCTGTCTGCTTGTCTGTTCATAGATATGATTTGAATCTTATGTGCACTAGGGTCTTGCTTTTTAACCCTTACTGTGCGGGACACGAGTCACTAATGTCCTTTGCAAACAGTGTAGACCCAGATGAGAGGGCTCCTGTAGGAGCCCTTGCATAAGGGTCTGAACTGTTTATCATATTACACGTTTCTATAGAAAAATCCTAAATATTCACCATAAGCTTGACCTGTTTGAATTTTGGAATAGTCTATTTGAAAATTCAGCATTGTACAGTTAACAAATCTTTGAATGATATGCCAGTCTTTTAGGAAACACTTGTATGGGATATTTGCTAAAGGAAGGGGAGTAACTCTTACTAACTGCATTTCCACTTAAAACCAAACAATTGTGAAAATACCCAAAACAACTGATGAATTTTACAAATGTTCCTTTTTAAGGTGAACTGTTTACTTGATGAAAATAATGATAGTATAAACATTAATAAGCTGAACTTTTATTATAATATATTAACATAGAAAAGTTTGGACATGATAGAAACTGTATATTAAATCCGATCTATAGTATGCCATTAGCAAACACAGCCGACCCTGATCAGGTGGCTCCTTCAGGAACAATCTGATCTGGGTCTACTTTATGAATGTTTTTTCAGCCTTTGCACACAGAGTAGACCAATATCAGATGGAGCCATCTGTTCAGGGTCTGCTGTGTTTGCTAATGGAATTATAGTAGAGCTGAGTACAGTATCTACCAATACAAAAACATCCTGTGTACATAATTATGTCATTATAAAAAATCAGCTAGTAAATATTCATTATAAATATAATTATTTCTTAATGATTATCCAACAAGGAAAGGATTAAAAGGTGTATCCAATGACCTACAACATTTTGTGTGTATCAATTCAGGTATCTTAACAATGATTATGGTGAGGACCCTCAGAAAAGACATTGCCAAGTACAACAGAGATGAAGACTTTGTAAGTGACCTATTGTTAAATTACATTGATATCTAAATGTTTAGTAGGTGTGATATTGTATATACACTTGAATATATAATTAAAGTGAAAGTACAATACAACTTTGCTAGTCCAAAATATAAGTAATAAAGAATTGAAAACGTTTTAGGCAGGTTGTTGCTTAATGCCAGGTGAAATTCATGCTCATAGCTTTCATCATGAATTTGACTGCATTCAGCTGCCACCTGTCCTAAAGACTGATAATGAAATTTATAGGAGAGTTTGATACTGAAATTTGCTTTGGTAGACATAATGAAATTAACAAGACTCACTGGAAACAGTTTATAAAGATATGTTATCATGGAGAATTTGTTAGAGCACGCTATTATACAAGTACTAATTTTATATCTTTGTATCAGGTAATTTGTTGTATCTCCCACTGTCAGAGGTTATAGAGAGGAATGGTGGATATACTGGAATAATGTAGTCTTGTCTTTCTGTCTCTTCATAGATATGACTGAATCCTATGTGCACTAGGGTCATGTTTGTAGCTCACCAGAGCACAAAATGCTCAGGGTGAGCTTTTGTGATTGCCTGATGTCCGTCGTCAACAATTTGAACCTTTAAAATAAGTTATATGAATTATCCCCCTGGGGTCAAAATTGGCCCAGCCCCAGTGGTGCCTTGTTTTCTATAGAAACATATAGTCAGCCTTCATATTTTGCACATAGCATCAAAAGTTATATAAATTATGCCCCTGGGGTCAAAATTGACCCCTCCCCAGGGATGGCCAGTTTTCAATAGAAACATATAGTGAAAACTTTGAAAAGCTTCTCCTCTGAAACTGGAAGGTTCTCAGCTTTCATATTTGGCACATAGCATCATGTTCAGGTCCTCTACAAAAGTTACATAAATTATGCCCCTGGCGTCAAAATTTGCCCGCCCCAGTGGTGGCCAATTTTCTATAGAAACATATAGTGAAAACTTTGAAAATCTTTTCCTCCGATTGGTGAGCGATATCAGGGCCATCATGGCTCTCTTGTTTAAACCTTATTGTGTGGGACACAAGTCACATATAATGTTCTTTGCAAACAGTGTAGACCCAGATGAGAGGGCTCCTAGAGGACTGTTTGTCATGTTACACTTTTCTTTTAAAGAAATCCTTAAATATTCACCATAAGCTTGACCTGTTTGAATTTGAAATAGTCTTTTTGAAAATTCCGCGTTGTGAGGGTTAAAAAGTGAGAATTGAAGTAGATGACATTTATTACACGTACAGTTGCTCAGAGTGCTATGGGTTGATTGTGTCTCATTTTGTATTCAGGAGGAGACCATGGAGGAGACAGGCTGGAAGCTGGTCCATGGGGATGTATTCAGGCCACCTAGAAACAACAAACTGCTTGCCTCCCTGCTAGGAGGTGGTATCCAGATATTCTGCATGGCCCTAATTACTATCTGTAAGTGTCCTAATCTTTGACTATCAGTTTCCTTAACCGTGACACTAAAAGTAATCAATTATCAAAATATGGCCACTGAAATCCTTCCATAGAGAGCAGATTGAATAGTGAAATGCACTCTAAAGAGACAGGAATCTGTTTTACTACAGAATACACAACTGAAAGTATCATAGGTTCTAACTTTTATAGAATTTTGTAACTAGCTATGCAGGGCTGAAAAAATCCTAAAACTTTTACCCGTCCTGCCAGCTGCTTTTGTCTTATTTTACTTAAATTCATTGTTAAATTTTCTGAAATTCTACTCGTCCTGCAAGAATGTTACTTGTCATGGTGAGCGGACGAGTGGAATTTTCCAGGCCTGCTGTGTCTTGGTATCAAAAGACCATTCATACTTATAGCAACCATTTCAAATTTCCATAACAAACAAGAGGCATGCATATTAATTATGTACTTTTAGATATTCTGCTGTCCAAAAAATGATATATTAGTAGACATCATTCATTGAAGGCAATAGAATTGTATTTTATTTGGTTCTATTCAGCTGTCCGTTTCTGTCAGATTAAATAAGAAGCAGACATGGGGTATTCCTCCATCTGCAATGGTTAATTACAGATATTCTGGAATAGTTTCAATATTACACTCTTCTATTAGCAGGGTACATTAGAGCAGAACCAGATCAGATGGCTCCTGCTAAACTGCAGTCTTTGCTTTTGATTGATTCAACCTTTTTAGTAACTACATATTTTAAATGAATGTCAAATAGCTTGGATCCTATTAAGACGCCATATAATTTTCCATCTCATGTGACTGGCCGCATGGCTCAGTGGTAGAGCGTTCGACAGAAGGTCATGGGTTCGATCCCCGGCCGCGACAGACCAAAAGTGATTAAAAGTTGGTGCTAGTAGCTCCCTTGTCTACGCTCGACATTAAAAGGGAAGATCTAAGACTGGTCGGCCCGGGCTCAGGATAATGTGACTGGGTGGAGTGCCCTTGCCACGTGCCCACGGCAGGGGAATTCCAGTGAGGCAGCACTATAACTTGTCTCATGCGGGTGCCGTCTGCAAATAACTGAAATACTGTTGGTCGGACGTAAAACCCAACTCACTCCATCTCATGTGAATCCAAGCTGTTTGCAAATGTGCTCAGCAGGATAAGGGCTAAACTCATGGCTGTTTTGACATTTCAGTGTTTGCTATGTTGGGTATGTTGTCACCTTCTTCAAGAGGAGCCCTTATGACAGCTGGACTTTTCCTCTTTGTTTTCATGGGGTAAGTTTGCAGTATTAGTATTTTAGAATTGAGAAAATATCACTGTAATAGTATAGACATACAGTTAACTCATGAAAAACATCAAATTACAGTACATGTATTGTGAAATGACAAGGATAAATACTATGGATGCTACGGTCTCATCACATTTTCTTCTTGTTTCGTTGTATCACCTGAATTCGAGATAACTGAAGATACTGAAATTTAAATTGGAAATCGACAGTCAATCAGAAATCCTTGTCTTTCAGGAAGGACAAACATGTAGTTTTAATGATCATCACCGAGGGTTCCGATTTATTGACAGTTTTAGACCACAAGATCACTGCACGTCCATGTGTTGATAAGAATTAAATGGGTTCGCTAGTAAATGTGAAGCTTTCAAACATAAGCACCATAGAATTACTCTTATTACTTGATATTAGAAATAGGCATCACTTTTGATTCTAGGCTCAAGAATAAACACAATCATTCACAAGAAGTTCTCAATCAAGTATGGAACTGATTAAATCTACTCTAGTGTACCATTGTTAAGTCGGCCTCACAAAATCAGAGGAACCTGTTCTGTTTATCTTGAAGGGATATTAGCCAAGGGAACTGATTACAAATTATCTGAGATTTAATCTGAGAAAAATAACACAAACTTTTCTAGCTTTTATTTCTATATTTAATTTTAGTAAAATAGTGTTTAAGTAAACCCTATATATGATACTATATAACACAAACTATGATCACTAAGATAGAATATTTGGTTGAAGATAAATCTCAAGATACATTTCAGATGCGAAAACTTGTATGATGTAATTGTTCGAGCAGTTTCCTTGCTCCGATTGTTGTTTGAATAATCTCATTTTGACTGTATATCATCTGGATATTTTCAAATAAATTCAAATATTTACTATGAAGCTTAAAAATGGAGACTTTTTGTCTCAGTGATTGAGAAGCATGTGCAAATTCCAGTTATTTATAACAAGATTTGTACTGTCAATTCCCACATAAGTGTCCTTGTATTGAAAATATTGTAATTAAAATCAATTTGTAATTGTTCATATAGTTACATAAAATCAGATCTTGAGATAAAAAGAAAAAAATGGATGTGGATTTTATAATTTATGTGATTGGTTGTCAAATTGTCTTTCAGTTTAATTGCTGGATACCTTGCTGCAAGAATATACAAGACAATGAAGGGAATGCAGTGGAAACAGTCTGCACTCCAGGTTTGTTATTCACGTTTGTACTAGCTTAAATGTATAGCTTAAATCTTTTAATCATTAATATCAATTTATTTCTTTATTGCTGCATGACTATTCATAGACTGTAGTTTCATAATACTTATTAACAAAGAAATTGCTGAAAAGAAAACCGAGTATGACCCTGATCAGACAGCGTCAATGTGAGCTTGGTCTTTTGTGTTTACAAAGGTGCCAAGTCGTCTTTATGAGGGAAAGAGTAATGCGCATTACCAAACGATCTTCTCAATACAAAATATAATGTATCCTTTTGATTTCACAAAAAGTATAGGTCTAGGCCAGATCTACAGTTTGCTTAATTGAATGATAAAATGTCACAGGTGCTGGTAAGTATCTAACAATGTAGACCTTGACCTTCGCCACTCTGAGCATTTGTCGTCTGCACAGATTGTTGTCTGCCTCAAGGCTTAAGGTGGATTTTTTTAATACATATTTGCTAGAAGCATGATCAGAATGACAAACAGTATGGATATTAGTGAGACATCAAGTTGCTTGGCATCCTGTCTGAATCCAAACTGTTTGCATAGGTTATCACAATTTTACAAGTAAAATGCTAAAGGTTAATCTGGTACATATTTATGTGATGGCTGATTTTGGTGTACACTTTTTACAAAGTCATTAGATGTCATTTGTGACTTATATTACACTATTGCTTTGAATAGCCAGACTGTCTAAAAGTTGTTTTCTCGTGTGTAAAATACTTAATTAGTTTTGGATAACTTGTCCATTTCAGGTTGTCCATCAAAATTAATGTACAGCATATTTAGTATTATAGGTTTGATTTTATTCTTTTGAAAATATTACTCCATATATAAGCTTTTAACTCCTTTGCAAACACAATAGACTCAGATCAGCCAGCTCTCGTATGAGCTGTCTGATCAGGATCTGCTCTGTTTGCTTATGGTATGATATAGATATGATTCTACAATTTTTGCTAGGGCCAAAAAGTATCCTTGTTCGTTTGCAACTGTACAAAAATCAATCAGTTACTATTCATAAGTCACTTAGTATTACTACGTTTTAATATTCCTGATGTAACGAGTTAAACTGGAAATAACTAAAATCTGTTTGCTTTTTCAGACTGCAACACTTTACCCAGGCATTATGTTTGGTACCTGCTTCTTCCTAAACTTCTTTATTTGGGGTAAACACTCATCTGGGGCTGTGCCTTTCACTACCATGTTGGCGTTGCTGTGTATGTGGTTTGGTATCTCACTGCCCCTCGTCTTCCTGGGATATTTCTTTGGCTTCAGAAAACAGGTGATGTACAAACATTTGTTACAGCATCAGTAGAATTTAACTGTATACATTTTTTATACCCCCCTTTTGAAAAAATGGGGGTATATTGCTTTGCACATGTCGGTCGGTCGGTCGGTCTGTCGGTCGGTCGGTAGATCGATGGTTTCCGAACGATAACTAATAAACGACTTGGCCTAGAATCTTCAAACTTGCTGTGGTGGTTGGTCATGACAAGTAGATGACCCCTAATGTTTTTGAGGTCACTAGGTCAAAGGTCAAGGTCACCATGACCTAAAATGGTGAAATAGTTTCCGATCAATAACTGCTGAATGGTTTGGCTTGGGATCTTCAAACTTGCTGTGGTGGTTGGTCATGACCACTAGATGACCCCTATTGATTTTGAGGTCACTAGGTCAAAGGTCAAGGTCACCATGACCGTAAATGGTTAAATGGTTTCCGATCAATAACTGCTCAACGGTTTAGCTTAGAATCTTCAAACTTGCTGTGGTAGCTGGTCATGACCACTTAATGACCCCTGAGGTCACTAGGTCAAAGGTCAAAGGTCAAGGTCACCATGACCTTTACTGGTAAAATGGTTTCTGATCAATAACTGCTCAAGGGTTTGGCTTAGAATCTTCAAATTTGCTTAGGTGGTTTGTCATGACAACTAGATGAGTCCTATTGTTTTTTAGGTCACTAGGTCAAAGGTCAAGGTCACCATGACCTTAAAAGGTGAAATCGTTTGCGTTCAATAACTGCTAAAGGGTTTGGCCTAGGATCTTCAAATTTGCTGTGGTGGTTGGTCAAGACAACTGGATGACCCCTATTGTATTTGAGGTCAAAGGTCAAGGTCACCATGACCTTAACTTGTAAAATGGTTTCTGATCAAAAACTGCTCAAGGGTTTGGCTTAGGATCTTCAAATTTGCTTAGGTGGTTGGTCATGACAACTAGATGAGCCCTAATTTTTTTTAGGTCACTAGGTCAAAGGTCAAGGTCACCATGACCTTTAACTGGTGAAATGGTTTGCGATCAATAACTGCTCAAGGGTTTGGCTTAGGATCTTCAAATTTGCTGTGGTGGTTGGTCATGACCAGTAGATAACACCTATAATTTTTTAGGTCACTAGGTCAAAGGTCAAGGTCACCATGACCTTAACTGGTGAAATGGTTTGCGATCAATAACTGCTCAAGGGTTTGGCTTAGGATCTTCAAACTTGCTGTGGTGGTTGATCATGTTGAAAACCCCTAGGTCAAAGTTCAAAGTTGCCGTGTTGATTAGTCATGACCACTATATGACCTCTATAGTTGAGGTCACTATATCAAAGGTCAGGGGTTCTGGGGGGGGGGGGGGGGGGTATACATGTTTTACAAACATCTCTTGTTTTATTTTACATCTGTACAGTAGCCATTTTGTGTGAAGCAGTATTCTTCCAACTGCAAACAGTTTAGACCCAGATCAGCTGTTTAGGAAATCCCGAGTCTGGACAAAAATTACCATATGCTCCTAAATGGCAAGCATTGTAGACCCAGATCAGGTACCTGTGCTGTAGATAATAAGAATACAGTTGAACATGCCTATAGTGACCATATAATGAATAAATATAGATGTTATAAGAGAAGGACTTAATCTTAATGGTCACTGTAGACAGGTTTTACTGTATTTAGATGCTGCAGTACTTCACTTAGCTACAATTCTGTCATACACAGTACTGGGTGTGACAGTTGTTCTGAGGTATGCTGTTAATAGCATACCCAAATGTATTTTATGTTGGAATTATGATAAGCTTCAATCCAGATCATATATGTTGAATACAGAGAGAATATTTAGTAGTAAAAGAGTGATACTTTGCAAGTTTCTGATCAAGGTCTACTTGTATAGTATTTCTCTTGGGTTGGCATTTAAAGACTATTTTGCCAATATTCATTAGGAATTATGTAGATGTTATTCCCACTAGGACCAAATTCATGAATAATTAAGCCCATTCCTAACATGCTTGGCAACAAGTTTAGAATGCAGAATCATGTTTAGATCTGTTTCATTGAATTTTTACTTTAATACTTACTTTACTTACTTTACTTTTTACTTTGTATTTAGTAAATACATAAATTTTAAAACAGTAATTATGCCATCGCAAACAAAGTTTGAGGGGGTATATTGGAATCATCCTGGTAGCCAGTCAGTCTCTGTGAAGTGTAGATATGCATCACATAAACATACAGGTGTTATCAGCCCTTAGATTTGCAATCAAGGCTGCCATGCAGGGGTATTCATCACCTTTAGTGATAGTTCTAGTTAAACCATGATTCTTTGTGAAAGTAATAACTGATCATTTAATAGAGGCTAACAATAGAACCATTTCTTTTTTGTCTGGCATGTGGCATCTAGGGCAAAGAAATACAGTCTAATTGCACTAATTCGGATCTCGTTTTCTCGTAATGACGGGATAACTCGTACGTATTGCAAAGTCCCAGTAAACTGCCTATTGTTTTCTATATAAAAGTGATGCAATTATAAGGAAATGAAAAACTCGGAAAATTAAAAAATTCGGATGTGTAGACAGGCCCCTACCTTCATTAATCCCATTGTTTATTTCGGATCGGTGAGATTGGCAGTGCTTAAGATTGTCGCACGTCGTATTTTTCACACCTTTATGCTACAGCGTTCCTGCTCTATTGTTAATTTCTCACCTTTATCGGTGGTTACACAATGTGACACAGATATTCAGCAATAAGCTGTCCATTTTCATGTTCGAAATTTTGCCAAGAAAACCAGCAAAGTGTGTGCACTGTTCAATTTTAATTCATGCACTCATCCTTACGAGTTTCCTAATGTGAAACTAGGTGTAAGAAATATTTGACCGATCTGAATTACCACAAAAGTAAGAGAAGACTTTTTTACTAATTTAAGAAAGAAAGAAAAAAGAATAAACAGCACCAATATTCTACTGACTTTTTGTGTGGCATATTCCTAAATTCCATGGACATACATGAGCGTGTAATTCACTTCCAGCATCACATTCACAATTATAAACGTGTAGCCTGCCCTATGTTTGATTTTGTTTCATTTGTGTTGTGTTTATTTCACCATGGCTAAATGACACTTTTAACCCTTAATCTGCTGGTCGGCAAGCGTCATGGCATGTATGCAAACATATTAAATCCTGATGAGAGACCGAATAACTCGGTGTCTGATCCAGATCCAAGATATTTGACGCTCAGTCAACATTTTTACAATAAATAAAAGCGAATTTGTGAAGTTTTAATAAAGGCATTAGAAGCAGATGGGATTCTTCACATGTGCAACTTTTCATAACTGGCAAAGGGTTACAGGATGTTACTCGAGGTCAGTGAGGGTGTCAACAACCATCAGAAATCGCTCGTTTCATTTTAACCTCTATCATCCAAGGGCGACTGTTATTCAATATGCACATATCTTTTAACAATCATTCACCAGAGTTGTGGGAAATTTGGACAATATTTCAAAATATATGCGCAGATGAGTTTTGTGTGTGTCAGCATCGTAAGTGTTAAGAAACTGAAATGAAAAGGAGTTTAATGTCGTATTTTGTTCCAAGATAAGTGCAGGTAAGATTTGACTAGTACTACTTCATGCAGTTGTACCCTTAACACTGTACATTGAGTATTTTTTATGATACATCGAAAATTACGACATACAAGTCATGGCCGACCTGTGAGGTGAAAATACAATAACTCGGAACATGCGATAATTCGGATTTTATATGCGGTCCGACAAGCATCCGAGTTATCGCAATTAGACTGTACTACTATGTGTATTGCAGGGACATATGTTTCCAAAACTAAGAGATATGAACCCTTTTTGAACATTCACCTTAGAAATGATGACATCATGAAAATGTATATTTGAAAAATTTAGCAGACAACAGATTTTGCAGACAGAAATTTCTGACAGGACAAAGAGTATAGCCATATTATCTCTCTTCTACAGCCATACCAGCACCCAGTGAGAACCAACCAGATCCCCAGACAGGTTCCAGAGCAGCCCTGGTACATGAATCCATTCCTTGGGTAGGTATCTGTCACTTAAATGTCATTTTGTACCATTGAAAATAAAGCAGCATCAAGTCTCATGGTAATTAATTATTGTCAATCATTGCGTGACAATTACAGGGATGGTTTGTTCAATGCAGACTTTGGCTCATGTTTAATAATGATGGAGGTACATTATAAAAATGTTCTAACATGGTCATGGCTACTTCTATATACAGTAAAAACCCTCTGAACCACACTTCTAGTAGAGAAGAATTTAGGTATTAACATGAATTCCCTCAAACACTTTTGTCATATCAGAAGCAAATCATTTTTCTATATGAAGCAGATAGTTTTTATGAAAACTTTTTAAAGTTGAAGCAGGTAATTTAAACATTCTTTATGTTCATAGAAATACTTTATGTTTGTAAAAATATTGCTATTTGAATGCTTTCATTGATTTACAAATGACGAATATCTTGCATGACCTTGAAGTGGTGTTTACTTGACCAGTCCCTTTTTTCATATATTTAAGTCTTTGCCTGATAAATAACTGTCATTTGCTTTGATTCTCTATAAGAAATAGTACAGCCCACTGAGGGCCCTATTGCATTATAGTGACCTACCAGTCAGCCCGAAAATAGTTTAAGGCCCGAAGGCTGAGGGCCTTAAACTATTTGCGGGCTGACTGGTAGGTCACTATAATGCAATTAGGCCCGAAGTGGGCTGTACTATTTCTTATAGTATACCGCATTCCTTTGTTCACGTAAGTATTTTTGCAGTTCTGTGTCGCTCCGTGATTACCTCAGTTTAATAAGTTTTTCCTTCAGCCGTATTAATCTGCAAATCGATTAACAATTAGATCTATTTCCTTTACTAAATTTAAAAAACATTTTAGTATCCATTTATTCAAGCTGAATAATAATCATTATTTTACACAGACTTTATTTTCGAAAAATGCATTGTTTAAATACATTTCTTGGATAGAAATGTGCAAAACCCAGTATATAGATCTATCTTTTCAATCTAGAGTGTGGTCGGGTAGCTAACTCATCACTGGAGCCGGTGGTCATAGCAGTGATGATGTTAGATTTATAGTTTTGAAACCGATGTTCAATGCATGTAGAATTGAAAGACAGATCCATCAAACTGATTGGATATGGAGAACTTATTATATAGACAATTTGGCAGTACTTAAGACCAAGGAGGATAATGCGCTAATGCATGCATGATGTCGTTGCGCTAATGACGTCATTTGATGACGTCATGACATCTGTAAAAACACCACGACGCTGGATCAACATTATTTTCTTTGTGGATGAATGCATGTAACAAGAATGTGACGTGTATTTCGACACGATAATCTTTGAAGAGGGCCCTTAGTGATCGAAATATTAGATCATTCTATTCAAGTATTTATGTATTAATTAATATATAATTTAGAATGACGTAATACATCAATGTGCGTTTCCGTATGCGCGGAAATTACCAGAACCGGAAATTACCGAGCGCAGCCGTCCATATATAGTGTCCCAGTGGGCACAGTTGCAATTCAGGGATCGGTACGTTTAATATAAGTAAAGAAGGAGCGTATGTGGATAGGTAGAGCAGTGTCCGACAAATCCATTGCCCGGAGCCCGTGGGCTACCAGAAAATCTTGTCGGGCTATCAAAGAATTTCAAAACAAGCCCGTCGGGCTAAGAGTAAAAGCAAAGATCAAAAGCCCGGCTATAACAGATAATCTAGAACGTAGGGCAATTAATGATGACTTGTTAATATCCAAGAGTTAGGGTCCGTATACATACAATTAATCTGGAGTGTGTTTTCTGACGCGTGTCCTGTTGTTAACCCATAGAGCGTGTCAACCACTGACGCTGACCATGTTTTGGCTATCAAGTCATTTAATCTCCGCCCAAGTGATGCATGACTGACACTTGTTCGTCGAAATGTTTAATCTCCGAATCCATTCCATACGTAATCTGAACCAGTGAATCTAGATTTAAGCTCCGCCCACTGTGTGTGACAGTTTCAGTTGACTAATAAGTTGGATCAATTACCGCTTCAATGGTGCGAGATTTGGAACCAAACTCGCTTATGTAATTAACTTCCGGTCGCTCATATCGTTAACAAAACCAAAAAATAATGGGTTTTCGCGGATCGAATCTCGGCGAAAATCCACAAATTTTCTCTCGCTACTCAATTTGAAAAACTTGATTTTTTTTCACCTCGTCATTATTTCTTCAAGATTGACGATGTTTGGCTCAGTTAACTAACGTTACATGATTGTGTTATAGGTAAAACAAGAATGAAACCTCGATCTTATTTAGACCCGATTTTCTATCAGGTAAAAATGATTACTTCCACAAAATCTTCTTGTATGGCTTACAGTGCATACCGGTACGCAGATAAAAGGGCTAAACTATATTTGTATTTGGAAATGTCTTATTAACATCTCACACACACTGAAAGGTTAAAACAAGTGCAAAAGAACTAAAATCAATGTTCTAAATTCAATTATTTAATTCTGCATTACTTAGAATGATGAAAGCAGATTTCTATCTCAAGCCATTTAAAACATGATATTACCAGACCTGTCAGTATGAAATTTTATTTAATTAATGACAAAGGTAATGACAGTAGAGTATTTGACAAAATAGTAATAAATTGCCATTTAAAATTTGTGTTTATTTACTCATTTCAACATCTAGTGGAATGTTAGTATAACATATTCACAGTCTGACAGTACAAATTCATCATCTGATGGAACACATTTTGTCATAGTCGCTTCCAAATCTGTCATAGCTAGTACCCCTAGCAGTTAAAACAAGCGGAAAAATGGCAATTTAAAATAAAATAATTAAATTTAAGAAAAATGTAATATAGATCTAGTTTCATGATTATGTTGTCATTATTCTTAAGGGATATTAGGTCTGAATGAGTACATACACCAAACACGGATGCAAGGTCTTACCATTTGGAAAGTGAATAAAAAATCTCTGGGCTACTAGATTTTTTTTCTGGTAGTCACTGGGCTAGTACAAAAGAAATCTGGTAGCCCAGTGGGCTACCAACAAAAAAATAAATTTGTCGGACACTGGGTAGAGCCATATGTATATGTATTTATATGTCTCTGGGATAAGGTATACTATTTATACAATTCATTTACCAGTATGTGCGTTTCCGTGTGCGCGGAAACTACCGGAACTTACCGAGCGTAGCGGGCACTATATAATGTTCCAGCGGGCACTATCGTAATTTAGTGACGGTACAGTTTACATAAGTAAAGAAGGGGCGTATTTGAATAAGGTATACTATATAGTATTAATATGTTTGTAGCTCACCGAGCAGATACTCAGGGTGAGGTATTGTGACTACTCACAGTCCAGCATCTATGTCTGTTGACTCCAACAAACTATTAGGAAACTAAAGAAATGTTATTGTCTTTGGTTTATTGGGTGTGTGTGTGTAGGTGGGTGAGGGGTAGGGGAGTGTTCAAACCATTGATATTTGTCAAAAATATGTTGCCAGGAGTGTGGCTAATTTTACGCATACAACTATAGTTGCTAAAAACTGGAAAAAAAAATTGCTGAAGCTACTGGGCTGATTTCAGTATAATTGTGCAGGAATGTTCCTGAGGTATTGTTCTGCCAATATTGTTCAACAGTTGGTTACTGATGTAAAAGTTGTGGTCAAAAACATTTTGATAGAAATGTTCTTGTTAAAGCACAATTATTCCAGTAGCCTATAGCGGTAAAATGCGACCATAATAGTGCCAAACAGTTTGGGTCCTGATGGAACACTAAGTTAGTTGGGTTCTTGTCTGGGTTAAAACTGTTTGCTAAGGTAATCAGGAAATTTCCGGTTAACATGCCAAACGTCAGTTCTATTCTTGTTTATTTTTCAGAACTCTCATGGCTGGAATACTTCCATTTGGAGCAATGTTTATAGAACTGTTTTTCATATTCACTGTGAGTTGATTCTTCCTTCTTCATGTTTTGAAAGATATTTTATTATCCTTTTCAAAATTGTTTATTGTAATACTGTAAAACCTGGCTAATGCAATCAACAAAAAAGAGGTATACAGACAAGTGGTAGATTACTGCAGGACAAAAGTTATGCAGAAAGCTCCTGCAGGAGCTTTCTGCATTACCTTTGCTCTGCATTAAGTACCGACTACTTTAACCCTTTACCTCATAGGCTATTTTTAGATACAAACTCTTTGAATAAATCTACACAAAATGAGTATTAACTAGAGAAAAGGAATTTTTTAGAATTTTGTAGTTTGAAAAAATCCTTTGGAAGCAAATGCTCTATTTATCACGATGGTTTCAGAAAATGACTTTGACAGAGTCGTCAATATGAGGGAATGGGTTAAAAGCTGCCAATGTATATATTATCAAGTTGTCACTTTAGAGTGGTTCTACTCTATTTTGCTGTATTGAACAATAAATCAAATACTGTTACTAAATCCTTTTCCTGCTAAGTATGATCTCACTTGTTTTTGCCAACGACTTGAATCCAGATGAGACCCTGTGTAATCAATGTCTTATCAGACTCCAAGCGGTTTGACTTTTTCAATAACTCTTCAAAAGCTTGAACATATCAGACGTAATTAACCCTTTCTCTCATATAAACGCGTTTTCACGCATTTGCAAGCAGAGAAGACCCAGATCAGACAGCTCCTATAGGAGCCTTCTGATAAGGGCCTGCTCTGTTTGCTAATGGAAGTGGAGTGACCTTCCTCTACAGATCTCAGCATAATTCAATGTGAAGTGTACATGTCATGATGTGCATAACATAATTTTACAGTATTTAACAGAAACTTTAAGTTGTCTGCCTTTGGATTTTGCTTGAAAGATCTGTCTCTTTACTTTCTAAAATGACTACAATGTTCCACCTTCCATATTTCATTACATGTATAACTTTTTTGTTCATGAATATTCAGTAGGTATTGAAATTTGAAATAAACACAGAACAGGGAAATGGTTAAAAATTGCGACAAATCAGACTGTAAGCAGACATTTTTGTTACAATAGGACTGGGGTTGAATTTGATAATTCTACCATTTGCATAAAGTGTTTCCTATCCTGTCTGTGTATCCATCTATTCGGCTGTTTGGGAACATTTTCAGATCAACAAGCATGCTGAGCAATTGCCATCAGCCTAATAATGTTACCTGTCTAAATTCTTAATAAATGTTTTATCCCATTATGAAGTGATGATAGCATGTCAACCAGTTGGATCCTGATCATATCATCTTTATCCACACTGGTTGCAGTAATAATAAAACTGTAAGAGCAAATAAGCAGATAAATGTTGCATGGGATATTTCATGAAGTGCTTTTGTTTCAATTTTTAGCTCACCAGAGCACAAAGTGCTCAAGGTGAGCTATTGTGATACCCCTGTGTCCGGCGTCCGTCTGTCCGTCTGTCCGCACTCACCAATGGGTAGTTGTGTGACTTTTTCTAACTAGTCACACAAGTAAAATCATTAACCTGGCCATCTCTTGTGACATTAACCTGGCCATTTCTTGTGACATTAACCTGGCCAGTTGTGGGACATAGGGTTAGGGTTAGCTTCCAGATCATTCTTTTCCAAAGTTAGAGCCAAAAATAGTTTTTCTTGTGGGACTAGTCCCACAAGAAAAGATCAAAAAAGAAAAGATCAAAGGAAAAAGTCACACAACTACCCATTTGTTAGTACATGTATGTCCGTCTGTCTGTCTGTCTGTCCGTCAACAATTTCAAACAACTTCTTCTCTGAAACCGACTGCCCAATTGTAACCAAACTTGGTCAGATACATACTGTTGTAGGGTGCTTCAAAAGTTGTAAAAGATAGTGGGCGGGGCCATCGGTCTTGTTGCCATGGCAACTGTACGCAATATCTAGAAAAATCTTCTTCTCCAGAATGACTTGTCCGATTTGAATATAGTTTTCACCAAAATGTTTCTCAGTTGATAGACTTTAAAAGTTGTTAAAAGAATTTTGATCCGGCAAAAAACATGGCCGCCAGAGGGCGTGGTCATTTTTTCCATATATGGTAATATATGAAAATCTTTAAAAATCTTCTTTTCTGAAACCATTCTGTCCTAGACCATTGATATTTGGTATGTAGCATGATCTTATGGTCCTCTACAAAGATTGTTCAAATTATGACCCCCGGGCCAAAATTGGCCCCGCCCAAGGGCTTATCAGTTTTTCGTTGGAAAATCTTTAAAAATCTTCTTCTCTGAAACTGTAAGGCCTAGAACTTTGATATTTGGTATGTAGCATGATCTTATGGTCCTCTACAAAGAATGTTCAAATAATGACCCCTGGGCCAAAAATGGCCCCGCCCAAGGGCTTATCAGTTTTTCATAGGAAAATCTTTAAAAGTCTTCTTCTCTGAAACTGTAAGGCCTAGACCTTTGATATTTCGTATGTAGCATGATCTTATGGTCCTCTACTAAAGTTGTTCAAATTATGACCAAGGGGCCAAAAATGGCCCCGCCCAAGGGCTTATCAGTTTTTCATAGGAAAATCTTTAAAAATCTTCTTTTCTGAAACTGTAAGGCCTAGACCTTTGATATTTGGTATGTAGCATGATCTTATGATCCTCTACAAATATTGTTCAAATTATGACCCCCGGGCCAAAAATTGGCCCCGCCCAAGGGCTTATCAGTTTTTCATAGGAAAAGCTTTAAAAATCTTCTTCTCGGAAACTGTAAGGCCTAGACTTTTATTATTTGGTATGTAGCATGATCTCATGGTCCTCTACAAAAGTTGTTCAAATTATGACCCCTGGGCCAAAAATGGCCCCGCCCAAGGGCTTATCAGTTTTTCATAGGAAAATCTTTAAAAATCTACTGAAACTGTAAGGCCTAGACCTTTGATATTTGGTATGTAACATGATCTAATGATCCTCTACAAATATGTAGCTGTGGCTTGTGGTCCTCTGCCAAGAATGTTTAACTTACGACCCTGACCACTGGGCGAAACTTGGCCCTGCCTCAGGGCTTATCAGTTTTTCACATGGGAAAAATATAAATATTATCTTTCTCTGAAACCATAAGGCTTAGACCTTTAATTAATGGCATATTGCTTTGCCTTGTGGTTCTCTACCAAGGGTGTACACATGATTTCTTGTGGTCAAATATGGCCCGCCCCTGGGGTTATGTCTGGTGAGCGCTTCAGGGCCTCATGGCCCTCTTGTTTTTATTGATTTCAGGCCATTTGGGAGAACCAGTTTTACTACCTGTTTGGTTTCCTGTTCCTGGTATTTGTAATCCTGTGTGTGTCTGTTTCACAAATTTCCATTGTGATGGTCTACTTTCAACTGTGCGGGGAGGTAAGAATTTGAAATAACACTTGTTTATGCCTCCTCAGTGTGAATAATGAAATAACATAGATCTGATTCTACAGTTTCTGCCATGGCCAAAAGTTTCTGTGTTCATTAGTCGTCATAAAAACTTCCAATTAATCGGTGTGCATTGTTTCTTAACCCATTCCCTCATATTGACGACTCTTTAAAAGTCACTTTGTGAAACCATTGTGATAAAGTAGAGTATTTGCTCCTATTGGAGCAAATGCTCTATTTATCACAATGGTTTCAAACTAGTAAATTCTAAAAGTTTACTTTTCTCTAGTTAATGCTCCTTTTCGGTAGATTTATTCAAAGAGTATGTATCTAAATATAGCCTATGTGGTAATGGGTTAATTAATGTTCATAGAGAAAAGGGTAAAGTGCATCCTTAAATACATCTCAGAGTGTCAACTTCTCTTACATTCTATAATGACAGTGTCAACTCCTTATATCCTCACAGATGAACAAACTTGATGTGCAGATGGTTTTAACCCTTTCCCTCATATAAACGTGTTTTCACGTATTTGCAAACAGATTAGCCCCAGATCAGACTGCTCCTATAGGAGCCGTCTGATCAGGGTCTGCTCTGTTTGCTTAAAGAATTTGACAGATCTGTTTCTATACTTTCTAAAATAGCTACAATGTTCCTGGTTCAATATTTAATTTTAACCATTTTGACCATGAATATTAATTTGGTATTGAAATTTGGAATTCACATAGAACAGGGAAAGGGTTAACCCTTTACTCCATGATTATTCATGTAAGGAATAATGCATGAATATCAGTTAGCTTAATACCTAAAATGGCATATGAACAAGAAAAGCTTTGGCACTGTCAGTGATTCATTTTGGTGTGCGCCATGCGTAAAATATGCAAATAATTTCGTCAGGACCCATTGAACATCGACATGTGAGTCCTCAGGACGCAATGCAAAATAAATTGCTAAAAAAACTCCCATCTAATCCAAAATGAACAATAAGTCTGAGTCATTTTTGCATCAATGCATGGTCAGGCATTTTTTAGTCAGGATCATCTAGACATTTGTCTGATCTGAAGTCGATAATGAGCGGCTGATTGATTGAGACTAGACTGATAGTAAAAAGTACTAAGACACCGGTAGTCTCAACCAATCGCTGCTTTTGCTTCACGATGTAAAAGCCCGGATGAAGGTCACCTGAAATTGTCAACAAGTTTTCATGGCACCAAAAAAGAAACCGAAAAAACCCTAAATAACAGACATTGACAGTATTTTCTAATAAAACACCGAGTCCTAGCAGTAGCAGAGGTAATGAATCAGATCGGCGAAGAAAAAACCTACTATAAATAGTATTCATAATAGTAATGCAAAACGGCCAGAAAACAGTGAATGTGAAGTTCTTTCACAGACTCAGACTGCTGTCAGTGCGCATTTACAGTATTAGTTTCGAGGATGAAGCTGAAGCTACTGTTTGAAACTTTAGTTCATCTTGTCTTAAAATGATAGTCATAATAGATCATTGGTTAAAACTGTTACTGTTTATTACACTTTGTTTCATACTCTGAATCTGAATACTATTTGGTCCAAACATACTGTGACTCATTTATTTGGTTTGGGATTCATTGTTTCAAAATATGTGAGTCGCAAAGACCCATAATGTCGGACTTTCGCCCCTACATAATAACCATAACTCTTTGTTTCTAAATTTTGGAGTTATGGCCTTTTATTGTTTTCAAATTTTTTTTAGTTTAACTGGACAAGCTCAAAATCAGAAGAGCAACATACATGGCTCTTGTTTATAAATACACATGAACAAGTTTTTGTTTTTTTTAACTTTTACAAAAACTTCAGAATCAAATGTAGAAACTTCAAAATCAAAGCTATGTTAGTCCATAAGCAAACTGAGCAGACCCTGTATAGACAGCTTATACAGGAACTGTCTGATCTGGATATTATCTGTTTGTAAAAATCGTCTATAGGAGGGAAAAGGTTAAATGTTAGTTAGTTAGTTAGTTTTTTAGTTTTTAAAGAAAATGTTAGTGATTTTAAGCTCTAAATACCTCAATTGTACCTCAGGGCTGTTCCATTTAAATGTGTATGGGGTGCAGGAAGGCACTTTCAAATTCGGCCACCCACCCATAGAAGTTTTTTACTAATGCACAAACGAATTAGTACCATTTTTGCAGTGAAACCCATCCATGCATAGCTAATTTTTAAAGTGCCTTCCTGCCCCCCAATGGCCAATACCCATTTTAAATGGAACAGCCCTCAGATGATTAAATTCTCTGATCTCTAAATTCAGTATCCAGTTAGTATATTGATGCAGTGCTGACCAGCTTGTCACATTAAAAATAGAAATATGTAAACAAATAGGTTATTGTACGGTTTATATGTATGGTTTGATTTCAGGACTACCACTGGTGGTGGAGGTCATTCATCGTATCTGGGGGATCAGCTCTCTACATTTTTGCTTACTCAATTTTCTACTTTGTAACAAAGGTTAGTATCAATTCACATTCTTTTGTTATCAGTTTCCATGAACCTAAAACATTGGTCTATGTTAATATCTGAATGGCTTCACATCCATTTTCAGGTTTAGTGTTAGGACATAAACTATTGATCAGTTAACCCTTTCACCACTAATGCCCGTTGCAAATGGTGAAAACCTAGGGGAGCTGTCTCATCAGGGTCTGCACTGTTTGTAGTAATGGTATACTTTTCTTTAAAAAATAATCCCTGAATATTCGTGGTAAGCATGACCTGTTTAAATTTTGGAATAGTCAATTTGAAGATTTAGCATTGAAATTGTCAAGAATTGAGCTTGTTTTCATAAATACATGTAGCTAACAAATTCGAGTTTCACAAATCGAACTTGCGATAAAGGTTTTGAATGAATGATCTCCCTTTTCGTAATTTAACAAATGAAAATATAGCGGTCAGGAGCTTTATTTCTATAACCCCATCTCTGTGTCAAATGTGCTAGGGGGGTATTAATCACCTTTAGTGGTAGTTCTAGTTTTCACTGAAATATATAGGAAAATCTTTGAAAATCTACTTCTCCAGAACCATAAGGCTTAGAGGCTTTATATTAAGCATGTAGCATGTGCTCATGGTACACTATAAAGTTTGTTCAAATTATGGCTCTGGGTTTAATATTGACCCCTTCCTTGTGCTCCCCTTATTTACATTGAAATATATAGGAAAATCATATCTGTCCTTCTGTCCGTCCTCTTGATATTATTGGAGTGAAACTTCATATGTACAAAGAGCAGAATGGAAGGCAGTCTCACAAATTTGTTTTGGTGTTGCTGTTGCGGACTATGTATTGCCTTGCAAGGCTTGATCTTGTTTACATTGAAATATATAGGAAAACCTTTCAACAAATTTCTCTTGATTAAAAAGGCCTAGATTCTTCATATTTGCTGAATTGTAGTATGTGCTCATGGTTCACTATCAAGATTGTTCAAAATACCCCCAACCTAGGGGCTAACCCTTCTTACATGGAAATTCATTGTATACGTAAATCTGTGGTAGCCAGGTGAGCCATTAAGGGCCATCATGGTCCTCTTGTTTATGACAGCTTAACCTATGTTTAGGTCCAACCTCTTTGAATAAATCTACTGAAAAGGAGCATTTAATATAAAAATGGAAAAATTTGGAATTGTGCTCTATTTATTACAATGGTTTCAAAAAGCGATTTTTACCGAGGTGTCAAAATGCATCAATATGCAGGTATGGGTTACAGTTTGACTGTACTTGCATTTTCCTGTTCTATTTTCAGTTGGAAATTACAGCCTTTGTATCAACTCTTCTGTACTTTGGGTACACGTTCCTGATGGTGGTCACCTTCTGGCTATTGACTGGAACCATCGGCTTCTATGCCTCATACTTCTTCATTAGAAAAATTTACAGTGCTATCAAGATAGATTAATGTTGTGTTTCATTATAGATTTATTTATTCTCATTATATGGAGAGGGAAAATAAGATTTTGTGTAGAAGTGAATATGAATTGAAATCTCAAGAGTACACAATATTGAAGACATGGTATGATAGATGGAATTGTTGAGGAAACATTTGTTACAGAAGCAGCTTGAACCTTTGGCTGTCGTAATGTAAGAAATCGGATGGACATGGGAGAGAGGATGTCAAAAGTACACAGTACATATGAGGTGCACCAAGAGAAAGAGTGTCTTACACAGTATAGACCTTTGCTATTGAATATGCTGTATTCTCCCTAATAAACACCCCTTTACAGATGGAAATCAAGGCAAAAAGCTCCTAGTTTTCTGCATTGCTTTCATTCTGCATTCAGCAACCACCTGTATACAAAATGCAAGAAGCTCCTTTTACAGAATGTAAATCCTCCGAGAGTGTTCACTAGAGATAATACAGTATACAGTAAAACCTCTCTATAACAGCCACTAAATTACACGAAGTATTTTGTGTTAAAGGCAGGTGGTTGTTTAAAGCAAGATTAAAGTAAAACAGAACGCTCCTATAGGAGCGTTCTGTTTTACTTTCACCTTGCTTGAAGCAGCCACCTGCCCTGAATAACCAATTAACACAATTTAGTGGCTGTTTTAGAGAGGTTTTACTGTACACCATTCTACCCCCCTTCTATATTTCTGTAGTGTCTCATAAGACACCATATCTAGGATGTGACAGGTGGTGTAGGTTTACACTGTCTGTAGAAAGGCTAAATGTTATTGGCATTTTCTTGTGGTTTTACTCGTATTGTTCAGCCAGCTGCTTGTTACTGCTTTGGCCAAATCTGAATTGTGTTCACTGTCTTCATGAATTAGCCCTATACCTGATAAATATTCATGTAAGAGCTAATGACACAGTGAATATTAATTAGATTATTTTTATAATGGTATACGAACATAGAAATGTTTGGCCATGGCATAAACTGTAGAATAAGATCTATTTTATTCCATAAACAAATAGAGCCGACCCTGATCAGATGACACCTACATTAGCTGACATGGGTCTACTCTGCTTGTAAAGACGTCAAAAGGCATCTATATCAGTTAACCCTTACTCCATGAATAGTCGTGTAAGAAATAAATCATGAATCATAATCAAACATAGCAGACCCTGACTGGACAACTCTATAGGAGCCATCTGACATGGGTCTACGTTGTTAACAATATGCTAAGACATAGAGAGGCATATTCATAGGGTAAAGGGTTAAATGACATAGGTACCATTGTCAGCTGTCAGAGCATTTTACAACCATGTATTTCAATATTCAATTCGGTTGTTGGTAGTTGAAACAGAATGTTTAGTGTTTGCTTAGGGTAATTGAAGAGGCTGCACTTTGTACATGTATTTAAGCAATTGGTGAAATTCAAAGTTTAAAACATTTATCATGTTATATGTTTGTCATCCAAAAACAATGTACGTTTTAAAGTTGGCATCAAATACAACTTGATTTAAGTTAGCTCTTCTTGAAAAATTACATATTCAGAGTCTGATCAGTGGATGTAAATGGCATCAAGTATGAATGTTTAAGTTGAAGAACATATTGTGATATTCTTATATATATGTATGTATAGAGGGAAGTATTCTATATCATATAAAACATTTTTGTTTACATGCTTTCTTTGTGTTAGTGTTTGGATGAACATATATTTTATATTCCTAGCGTCTTTACAAAAGACTTTTGTGTCATCTGAACTGTAGTAAATGTGTAATACTGTATGTCAAAATGCTGTGACTAACATTGGTGTCAACATAATTGTACATTAGATATGAGCTAAACGATCAGATTTGCCTGGCATTTTCATCTTGCAAAACTTTTTTTAAAATATCACAATAAGTATGAAAAATTGCATGCAAGCAAAGGTAAATGCTATTAATCCAATGCAATATTTAAGGAATGTGAACCATTGAATTATCAAATTGTTTATTTTGATAAAAATAGTGATGTCCAATTATCATTCCTTTCAGAATTTAAGAAAAGATACTTGGGTGTAAATCATTAGACTATTTTGTCATCATCTTTCTGTTTGATTGAACCCTTTCAATGCTATAGACCAATTCGTGATGACCTTTGCAAACAGTTTTGATCCAGATGAAATGTCAAGTAACATCTTTAAAAGAGAAATTTGTGAAAAAGGTGCACTTAGAATATTGTAGCAGGCCACTATTTTTGCAGATAAAAGTTACTTAGTGTTTAACGGGTTAATGTTACTGTTTGTTGAAATGATGTATAAGCTATTCTTTGGGAAAAGGTGTATCAAACATTCACCAGGTGCCTGTCTCGTAACATGACATATAATCAGGATCTATACTGAAACACATCAGCATGTACTGTAACTGCTATGAACAGTGTAGTCCTTAATCAGACATCACATCTCTGGCATGGCAGCTGGTTAGGGTCAACACTGATGGAAGGCACAAAAGGAGCAGTGAGTTTACCAGCTCTTCTTTGATTATGCTTTTAGTTATAATTTTTATGGAATTAAGTTTAAATTTTCCACAGCATCAATTAGGCAGTAACCTGTGGACGATTGCATTACTGTGTTTACATAGAACAACATTCTTTCATAATTACTACAATGAATAGGATTTGTGGGGAGTATGATTGAAGTGCACATAAATTATTCAAGAAATCCAAAACAGCTGTGATCAAGAAAATAGTGCTTAATTAAGCAAGGAAGAAAGTATAAGTAGACACACTATTTTAAAATGTATTGTTATGTAAACTGCGACTTTGAGGCCTGCTTGATCATGGGGACCATGGATATAGTAAGCTTGCTTCATGTTTGTATGAACTCTTTCATTGTTATTTATTGTCATTCATTTGCAAAATTTGTTGTCTGCAATTGGTTTTTTTTTTTGTCTTCCATTTTTAATCAAAAAACATAATCACAACATCATACGTTTTTGACCCCCTAATGAGAAGCTATGTTTCTTGGCATCTCATCTGGATCCAAGATATTTCAAATGCCGGAGTAAGACTACACTTGGCAAAATATAAGTTAATTTGAATAGTATTTAGAGTAAAAATTACAACATATACAACAATGCTTTGTAGTACTCCTATTCAAAGTATGTCTCTCATGTATGACAAATGCATTAGCATGCTACCAGTATCTATTTGCAATAATTCTGAATAATTAACTTTGATTTATTGACTTAACAAACCTTGTGTTGAAGGCACTGATCCGGTCTGTTTGCTTTATATGAAAAAATATAGATCAAATTCTCAGTTTCTTCCATTGCCAAAAAATCCCTTTTCATATCATGGCGGAGTGGGTATGGTCTTCGACTGACAATCGCTTAGCCCCTCACCCCTGTTGTTTGAATCCTTTGAATTTTTCATGTGAGGAAGCCTACCAGCTAGCTTGCAGTTGGTGGATGGTATGGCGTCTTCCTCCGCATGTAATTAGCTGGGCATCGTGATATGACTGAAATACTGTTAAAACGACAAAAAACACGATAAAGACCAAACCAAACCCTTTTCATATACCCCTATAACATTCAGATATTATTCATGGTGGCATTAGTTCTTATATGAATATTTATGAAGTAAAGGGGTTAAGTCGAATGGGATATATTGGAATGAACAAATGACATGCAGGGTTATTCTTATGCACAATCAACAGTCTGTCCATTGTATCATCCTTTTTATCATTTGCTTGTTCAGAGTTTGAGTGATTTAACCCTTTCCCTGTTTTATATTTAGTCCAAATTTCAAAACCTACTGAAATTCATGGAAAAATAGTTACAACGAAAGGTGGAACATTGTAGACATTTTAGAAACTGAAAAAATAGATCTATCAAATTCCATTAGCAAACAGAGCAGACCGTGTCAGACACTGATTAGACGGCTCTTACAGAAGCTGTCTATCTGGGTCTTCTCTGTTCGCAAATTCTTTAAGGTTTTTATATGAATATCAATATCCACATTTTAACGTACCCCTACTAGGATTTGCCAGAATATTGAATATAGGATCAGTTTTCTAACATAGCTTGGGTTTGGTCAATTTTGACATTATTATTGCAAAGAAGAGTGCTTGTGAGTCTAATCAATCTATTATGATGTATATTCAAAAAAGTTTAGAAGTACTGCATAGAAGTTAAGCAAAATGAAATGTTCTCCATTTTGAGATGGCCTGTAGCATGCACAGATGTGTTACTTAACCCTTTACTCCATAAATAGTTAAATACGCCTTTGCAAACAGAGAAGACCCAGATCAGACAGCTCCTATAGGAGCCATCTGATCAGTGTCTTCTCGGTTTGCTTATCTACAGTTTCTTCTATGGCTAAAGTTCCTACGTTCATGTGCCATAATCTAATTAATATTCATGATGCCTCTAGTATTTTACATGAATATTCATGGAGTAAAGTGTTTAAGGTCAAGATTATGCTGAAATGTTAACGTATTTGGCATGTTGCCCTTTGGTCTCTTTTTATTAGTCCCCCACCGGTTACCGGTTGGGGGACTATAGGTTTGCTCGATTCCGTCTGTCCGTCTGTCCGTCCGTCTGTCCGTCCGTCTGTCACGCTTCTTGTCCGGGCCATATCTCCTACAAAGTTAAGCCAAATTAATTATAACTTCACACATTGAAGAAGCATGATGAGGGCTAGTGTCATGCACAAGGGTCATAACTCTAGCATCAATATTTTTGGAGTTATTCCCCTTTTACATATTTTTTTGTCCGGACAATAATTCTTTATCTATTGGTTCAATTGATTTGAAACTTCACATATGGAACAATCATGATGAGGGGTAGTGTCATACACAAGGGCCATAACTCTAGCATCAATATTTTTGGAGTTATTCCCCTTTTTCATATTTTCTTGTCAGTCCGTCTGTCACACTTCTTGTCCGGGCAATATCTCCTACAAAGTTAGGCCAAATTCATTATAACTTCACACATTGAAGAAGCATGATCAGGAGTAGTGTCATGCACAAGGGCCATAATTATAGCATCAATATTTTTGGAGTTATTCCCCTTTTTCATATTTTTTTGTGCGGACAATAACTCTTTCTCTACTGGTTCAATTGATTTGAAACTTCACATATGGAACACGCATGATGAGGGATAGTGTCATGCACAAGGGCCATAACTCTAGCATCTATATTGTTGGAGTTATTCCCCTTTTCATATTTTCTTGTCCAGTTAGTAACTCTTTATGTACTGGTTCAATTGATTTGAAACTTCTCATATGGAACAAGCGTGATGAGATGTAGTGTCATGCACAAGGGCAATAACTCTAGCATCAATATTTTTGGAGTTACTCCCCTTTTTCATATTTTCTTGTCGGGACAATAACTTTTTATTTACTGATTCAATGTATGAAAGTAGGTACTAATACCATTCAGATGGTCATTTATATATACCATGGTCAACCACACCATGGGTGGGTGGGGTGGGGAGAGTGGAGGTTTTTTTCAGTCCGGTGGGGGACTCATGTCTTGCATAGCAATACAACATGCCCTTGTTTTAATTGATCAATATTTTCATATTCACAATAATAGATTACTGCTAGACACCCAACAGTTTCCACTGTCTTATATATTTTTTTCACATCTGTACATATTGTCATGATTTGTATTTCTGTTGCCACTAGTGTTTGTTATGTTCACGACACATATCTGGTATGTGCTGCATTATATTTAGCGATACCTATCGATTCTTTGTTATACACCCGCAAATTAAGTTCGAGGCTGACATATAGGAGTCTTTTGGTTTTTCTGGTCTGTGTGATTGCTCAGTAACTACTAATATGATTTCTAGGAAATTTCATGAGAAGCTTCTTATTAAAAGAAGATGCATATATTGTTACAACATTTTGGTCATACCAGTTTTTGCAGAATTATGGCCCTTTGATTATTCAAAATATAACATACTCTGACAAGCACTTGTGTGGGGTTATTAATCACATTCAGTGATAATTCTAGTTTATACAACATGTACTCATAGTTATACTACTAACCACAGTAAAACCTCTCTTTAACGGCAACTAAATTGTGTTGATTAATTGGTATTTAGGACAAGTGGTTGCTTAAAGCAAGGTGAAAGTAAAACAGAACGCTCCTGTAGGAGCATTTTGTTTCACTTTCACCTTGATTTAAGCAGCCACCTGCCTTTAACACAAAATAATTGATGTAATGTAGTGGCCGTTATAGAGTGGTTTTACTGCATTGCTGTTTCATTTACAGCAATAGATAAAGTTGCGTATTAAAAACAATCGTCATTTCTCCTCCCGACGCCATGTTGTGACCACTCTTTAGAATTGTGTGAAACTAGGGTTCAGTGGAGAAATAAAGGAGTTATTCTTGAAAATGTTTTATTTTACGCATCTTATCTGGGCCTCTGTCCAGTGTACCACTCATTTAATTGTTGATGTATAGACTAACAACAGTATTATACCTAGTAATGAGGTTATGATTTTGCCTGTTTTGTTACATAATTATCAGGAGAGTAGACCCTTTACCCTATCTGAAACGCCCACCCACATCTTTGCAAAAAGAGTAGACCAAGATCAGACTGCTCCTGCAGGAACTGTCTGATCAGGGTCTGCACTGTTTGCTTATGAAATAATATAGATCTGATTCTACAGTTTCTGTCATGATCAATAAATCCTTTGTTTATAATACCATTATAAGATTTCATATAATTAATATTCATGAAATTGTCATTTCTTACATGAATATTTATGAGGTAAAGGGGTAAATGATGCATTGAACAGGTTGCTACAGTTGTGTTGGCCAGTCAGGCATTGTGCTCTTTATTATGAAACGCAAGTTACTAAAAGTTTAGATTACTACCAGAGAATCCGTAACGATGTTCAAAAATAGCTTGGATTGAAATGACTGCTCGTTCAGGTCCAAATTGCTTAAATATCAGAAGTTCATGTATATCAAAAATCAACAACAAACAATAAGTTATGTATTGTAAAGCATAAGTTTCTGGTGGTGTGTTAAGCTGGAAACAATCAGGAATGTTTTGCTTTGTTTCGTTATACAGAGGATGTAAAGTTTCATTAACCCTTGACTCCATATATACATGCCTTTGCAAACAGGGTAGACCAAGACCAGACAACTGCTGTAGGAGCTGTCTGATTAGGGCATGCTCTGTTTGGAATAATATACATCTTGATTTTACATTTTCTTCCATGGCCAAAAATTCCCGTGTTGATATACAAGTATGAAAAGTAATCAGATTAACATTCATGAAGTCCTTATTTCGTACATGGAGTCATTTCTTACATGGATATTGATAACGTGAATGGTTAGAAATACTGGTTTACACTATTGCAGTCCTGCCTAAAAACTTTTGTGATCATTTTGTATATTTGTGTTGAATAATATTCCATACTGGCTGGTTTCTAATGCATTTCTCCTTGGATGATTGTGTTCTATTTGAAGAATGTGATTGTCATAGCATTTTCACTGTTTACAACTGTTTTCATCTGCTTTTTGTTTTCAGTGTGATTTCCTGCAAAACATTCCATTTCTTATTTAAAACAATTTAGGTATTTATTTTTTTCCGGCATTGTCTAAAGTTTTTGTCAGTCTTGGGAGTTGAATTTATTTGGTACTGAAGGAATACATCTTTGTAAAACTGATGTTTTTTCCTCCTTTGTGCACCCAGTAATTATTGTCTCCTGGTGACATAATGATCTTTCTACAAATAAATCATAACATTCAATCAATGACAGTCAGACAGGTGTGTTGAAAAGCAAAGTAATGGCATTTACTTGTAGAACTTAATGTATCAGACACATCTTTAAAAATAACAATGGTGGTTTTTTTGGTCTCCTTCTATCTGTAAAACTTTCTGCATCATGTTTTCAATCAACTTTTTTTTTACAAAATGGCACCAAGCAGTGTACCTGCCAAGCTTAATGTTATCCCCTTCACATGTTTTTACATTGATTCCAAAGAAAATGAGATACTTCCTTTTGTTCATTGTAAATTGTCTTTTCTCTCATTGTTTTTTGCTTCAACAAATGAGAGATAAGAAATGACACTTCCATACATGTATTGAAAATGCAATATTGACGATATGGCTGGCACTCATTCGAGAATACATAAAAATCTTTTTGGAAACTCATTGTCACTGGTAACCCTTTCAGCCCATGACATGCATGCACAGGAGCCCTCTGACCAGTGTCTGCACTGTTTGCCATTTAAAGTCATCTTGCAGTAGATTTATTCAAAGAAGTTAGTCTAAAAATAGCCCATGAAGTAATGGGTTAATACGAGTAGTAACAGCTCGTTATAAAGAAAGACTCGCGATGAATTTGGTTGTGTGATCTGTATAAGAATTGGGTCATATACACTCTTCGGTAAGATGGGTCTCTGGAGAATTCAGCACAACATGCTGTACCTAACAATTGGGCATGCAGTGTGTTATGTTTTAGATATTCGTGAATATGTTTTACTGAAATGAATAGAAATGATATTTTACAGGTTAGCTCTGTAGTAAAAACATTGTTAGGTTTACCTCTGCCTTTTTGTTAGTTATCACTCTAAGGACTTGTTATGGATCTACTTTTATGTTTTCTTGTTATTTTTTAAGTCTTTTTATTTTTTGAAAGTACTGTTCTCTTATATTTCCTCTTATTATGTCTTAGTCAAGGGAAAATCAGAATCTGCATATTTTCACAGGGTCTGCAATAACATGTTAGACGAGATCGTTTTCCACAGGTTTTTATTTGTATTCCGGTTTTTGAAATTTCAGTGGTTATTGGCTTTTAATCTGAGTTTTGAATGCGGTGGTTATCTGGTTTCATCTATTCAAAGTTACATATAGTGGGCACTGAATGGAGTTGTCGACATAGAGTAAAATCATTATTGAACATGTAAATATGGTTAATAAACATGAAAGGTACGTTTTGTTTGTTCCTTTATACTCATTCCTTTTTACTGTCATTCTCCCCTTGTACCTTTGACGTTGAAACTACACTGAGCACTACTGACTTTAACAATGTACATGCAGTCGGTATAAGTTTCGTCAAATTCTAACAGATACAGTAAAACCTTTCTGAACTAGGAATTTAGTGAAGAATAATTAAGATACTTTTAGGCTGGTGGCTGCTTAGTACAGGACGAAAGTCATGCAGAAAGCCCCCAAAGAACTGATCCTGCATTATTCCATCCAGTGATTATTTGAGAGAAATACCCTGACAATAAAAAGAAGCAATAAAATACCATGCATGCACGTACATGAAATTTGTGTAATATTAAGAATCCCTGAAATATAGTTTTCAGGTGAATTACAGTAAACTCTCGAATATCCACAGATACGTATCATTATTGATCTTTAAGACACGTTGCAGCTTAATGCATGGTGAAAATCATGCAGAAAGCTGCTCTGTGAGCTTTCTGCATGACTCCCTTCCTGCATTAAGCAGCAACCTACCTGAAAGGGTCTAAATTATTCTGTACTAAAAGTTCGAATTATCAAGGTTTTCCTTTATCATTGAAGTGGACATGGCATGCAATATCCGCATCATTCGTGTTAGCAAAACAATAAAGTAAAAAAAACAACACAGGAATGATAAAGAGAGATTACCCAATAATAGAATACTGCAAAGGTGTTGCCCTGTATGCTGCAATTTCGTATGTTTTGCTCTATAAATATATTAAGTTTCCTTATCTTAAGGATATAGTTTTGGCGTTGTCTGTCCGTACGTTAGTCCGTCTGTGCGCCCCGGAGCCATATCTCAGAAACGGTTTGGAGCTTTCCATTGTAACTTTATGTAAATGTTTGATACCATAACAGAATGTGGGCCTGGACGTATCACTTACATTGGCCATGGTGGAACACAGGAGTTATGGCCCTTTGGTTGCCAAAAATGTAACATTTTTGCATGTCAGAAGCAACTTTCCAGAAATTTTATGGAGAATTTCTATGAAACTTTGTGTAAATGTTGCGTAGCATAAGAACATGCGGCTGTAGAAGTATCCTTTATATTGACACAGGAACACCAGAATTATGGCACTTTGTTTGCGAAAAATGTTACCATTTTGTCTGTCCAGAGCCATTTCTCAGAAATGTAACTGTAACTTTCTATGTAACTTTGAAAATGTTTAGTAGCATGAGGACATGTGGCTCTATAAGTGTCAGTTATATTGAACCTGGAACACTAGAGTTATGGTCCTTTGTTTGCGAAAAATGTGTCATGTTTGTCTGTCTGGAGCTATATCTCGGAACTATTTGAGTTTAAACCATGAAAATTTGTGTAAGTGTTTAGTTCCATTAGTAAATGCGACCCTGCAAGTATTACTCATATTTACTTTGGAACACCAGATTCATGGAACTTTGCAAAAAAAGTTTTTGCCCCTCTGATCAATAACTCGGTTAAATGGAGGCCAGCGCTTGTCTGGATGGGGATATTGCTGTGGACAAGAAAGGAAAATGCTACACAATATCAAATGTGATGCCTTTCTACAATTGGTAATTGGCAGTCAGTCCCACATGCACTGCACACTCATATCTTGCACTCCTAGCAAATCGACCTGTAACAATTTTGAAGAAATTATCCAAGCAAAAATAACAACAAAAACGTATTAATGCAACAAACGGCGATTACGCAGTTTAACTGATCTGAACTGAAGGTAGAGCTATTGTCCTTGTATACTACATTTTATCCCTATACTTTAGGAGCTTTCCGTGTGTATAACATTCGGCCTGCATGAAGCAACCATCTGTTTCAAAAGACATCTATACTTATTGAATAATTGGTCGCTATAATTATGGGGTTCTACTGTATATATCAAAGAGGACATACTTTTATAATCGCAGATGACAGGCATGTGTCCAAACTAAGTACAATCGTAATATACGGAATTTTATTTGTGTAGGGCCTATCATGCTTGACATAACTCTTAACTCAATCTCACTTTGACTTTTCGATTTATTTATGCTTTTAAGAGTAAAATTCAGATGCAAGGAGGTACAACTGAATGTACTTCCTTGTCGCAATGAAGTAGACTATCATATATAGAATCCTTCATACTTCATTAATTGTTATATCACATTTATATAGCGCCCTTTTCACACAGCATAACATGCGCGTTCAGAAGCGCTTAAATGAACTTCTATGTACACGTATCTATCTTCGGTCACTGGCTACCTCTCTTTCAAGTGTAACAGTCAGGAAAGTGCACGTCGGAGTAGTGAGAGTTTAAGAAACCTGGCAATAGATAATGTCAGATAGGGTGAAGCTTAAGAATAAGTGTTGAGTTTAGAATGTTACCGAGTGAAGGAAGAATAAAAGGGTAGGTTAAAACATTGCTCTCAAGACTAGTACATGTACTGGATGTTTACCACTGCTCTACCGCCCGTGCCAATGTCTAAATCTGTCTACATAGATCTACTGGGATACTCCCAACAATCAATTTCTTATTATAACTGGGAGGTCGGGGACAGTATTAGCATGTTAAAACAAATTTACACAGATTGTTGTTATACACAAGTTATGGTTAAAAATAAAAATAAAATGATGTCTCCTGTTAGAACATGAAAACGGAGAGGTTATCAGTGAAGTCTTGGTGACTTTCCTTAGCTTTGATGTCATATGGCAAGACATTCCAAAAGTACAAATATGAGTCATGCAGGAAACACCACATACAGAACAAACAGCCGCCCGAACAGCAACACAAGAAAACACAGCAAATGTACATAATTATTAAAAACATAAAGGGACGCACAACGACAAAATAAACATACAATAGGGAAGATGGAAGTAACGCCGTGGAACGACCAGTGGCACTGGGAGGTTTAAACCGGTTATGGGGCGCGCAACCTCACACTTGTTCCATCCCCACCCTAAAAGACAGTGTAAATAAGCATATCCCCTCCCCGACTAATCTACAACAACCGCGATGGCAAATACAGTGGTAAAGTACATGTAAAACGAAAACATTTAAGTAAAATAATCTGTATCCATGCACCTAACGCTAGTGTACTCAATGATTGAGCTGCAAACACCAAACAGAGTAACTGTAGAAAGTCTGATTGAGCGGGGGAAGAGGAAGTACATGTGATACTGAGTTTTGGAGAATGGCGAGATATAATTCAATTTCTCGAGGGTGTCAGATAATTGAAATCCGCTATTACCAGGTTGTTTGAAATTTTGTAAAACATGACTGACAAGTGATAAAAATGTTCGTCTTTGTTCTAAAGTGGGCCAGTTACGTTATTAGCTCCACTTTTTCAAAAAGTGGAGCTATTGCCATGACCCTCTCGTTTGTTAAGGTCCATTTCTCAGAAACCATCAAAGATATTTGGTTCGTATTTGGTATGTATATTTACTATCACAAGGGGAATCCATTTCACAAGGGTAGGTTACCCTAAAATTAATTTTGCCATAGTTATGCCCCTTTTTCGATTTAGAATTTTCATTGTTGGTTAAGTTTTATGTTAAGGTTCATGTCTCAGAAACTGTCCGAGATATGTGGTTCAAATTTGGCATGCATGTTAACTACTACAAGGGGGACCCATTCCACAAGGGCAGGTAACCCTAAAATTAATTTTGCTATAGTTATCTGCCCTTTCTGACTTAGACTTCCTCTACACTATCCAACACTAAAGAAAGTGGAGCGCGCTGTCTGCGGACAGCTCTTGTTGAGCATTGCTGTAACACTGTTCTAATAAGAATAATAATTTAAAACATATCTTGCTGCAGACCGTTGCACTCTTTCTATTTCATGGGTAAGACCTTTCTGTCATGGATGCCAAACTGTACTACAATATTCTAACTGCGGTCTAACACATGTCTTATAGGCTGTTTCTTTGATGGCTTTGACTTTGGCACTGACTACTTCTTTTAGTGAATCTTAAGGTGTTATTTGCTTTTGATGTTATATGTTCTATGTGGGTTGTTTATTTTTTCAGCTAAAGTCTTCTTCACTAATAGTCACTCCAAGATATTTAACATTTTTAGTACATGTAGATTTCAGTTCAGTATTATGCAATTTATAAGGACAGTGAGTTTGGGTTTTTTTCTGTTTTGATATACGTATGACTTCACATTTTTTCTGGGTTGAATTCCATGGACCATTTGTGTTCCCATTTTTCTAATTGTTTAAGATCATTTTGAAGTTTGAGGGAATCAGACTGGGAGTTGATAGATATACCACAGTATCATCTGCAAATAATATTACATTGCTCCTAACAGAATCTGGCTGGTCAATTATATAGCATAACATAAGCACGGACCTATCACAGAGCCCTGCGGAACTCCGGATAGGACAGCTAGATATTTTGATTGACATCCTTCAACAACAACAGTTTGCGTTCTTTGAGAAAGGAAATACTTGATCCAAGAGATACATTTTTGGTTTATGCCCAGGTGCGTTAATTTATATGGTAGAAGGTGATGGTCGACTTTGTCTAAAGCTTTGCTGAAGTCCCCTAGAATAAGGTCTGATTGCTTCCCAATAGATTTCTCGTGTGAAGGAAATAAGCTGGGGTTCGCAACTATGCCTTGAATGAAAACCATGTTGGAAGGGTGTCAGAATATTTTAGAGTCTAACTGATTCATGATATTTGAGACTAGAATGTGTTCCTAGAATGTGTTCCGTAATCTTAGATGCAGTGCATGTTAGAGATATTGGCCTGTAATTGCTAGCCTTATATTTGAGGCCTTTTTATATTCAGGCGCAACAGTAGCTTTTTCCAATCTTCTCGGACAATACCAGTCTGTAAGGAAGCCTGAAAGATTTCACTCAGGTATGTTGATATTTCATGGCAGAGTTCTTTCAAAGGCCATGGGGACATCTGATCTGGTCCTGATGCTTTAATTATTTGGATTTAGACCAGCCAACAATTTCAGAATGCCATCTGCGGAGATTTTGATATCGTTTATGACATTATCATCTAAAGTATCACCCGTCCGGTGTCAGAGATTTACATTTCACAAAGATGTTTCAAACTGATTGGTTTCTGCTTTGAAAACACCGATTCAACTTGTTTATTGAGTATGTAGGGTTTGTCAGTTGGATCTGTGAATGTCTTACACCCAGACTTCAAAGGTGCAACACCACCATTGTCGGTTTTCTTATGTTTGACAAATATATACAGCTTTTTGTTCTTACTGCTCCCAGAGTTATTAGAAAATACAATTGACTCTAAATATTCCCAGTAAGATTTTCTTATTTCTTTTTGGATGGCTTTTTTCAAGTTGTTGATATTTTGTTTTTGTTAAACAGAATTAGGACTCTCTTTTGTTTGTTTACATTTATGGTATAGTTTGTCTCTTTTGTGAATCATTTTGTAACTTTCTTTGTCACCCAGGAGAGATCGCATTTGGGTTTGGTGAACTTTGTTTGGATACACATTTTGGACAGGTCGGTAATCTCACATAGTTTCACATAGTTCTTTGGATCAGAGTGAGGTAATTTGTCAAAATATTGTAGCAAAGTATTTGTTTAGGTGAAGTTTAAAAAATGTCCCAATCTGCTTTTCCAAATAGATTTATCTCACGCCTGGCTTGATGTTGCCTACCAATTTTGAAGACAACTTTACGTAAGACAATATCATGGTCTGATGTAGTAAGACTAGGTATTTGTTCTAGTATGAATATAATTGGCTAGGTTCGTTTGTTAGAAAAAGGTCCAGCTGGTTACCTCTGGTTCCGATTTTTACTACCTGTTCCAAACTGAAGGTTTTTTTAAGTTTTCTAGGAATTCTTCATACAAGGATTTGTATTTACATGAGTCTTTGACCACTCCAATATTCCAGTCTAATCCAGATTTGAATCTCCAAGGATCTATTGTACTATGGGCAAGCTATCCTCATCATTCTCGTGTGGTTTATATATAGAAGGATGATAGGTAAATCGACTTGTCCCCGGGAATAGTTATTTTTTAACCATGCAATATTGCAGCCATTCTTTAGGTCTGGCTGTTCTTCGCAAGCAAAGCGTTTCGAAATTGCAAGCGACCCCCCCCCCCCTTCCCTTAATTACTACATGTTCTGTCATCTCTATAAATTACTCATGATTATCAGGGAATATTTCAGATGTTTGAATGTCTACATCTGGTTTAAGCCAGGTCTCAGTGCATGCCACAATATCAGGTCGAGTTTGGTCTAGTAGCATGTGAAATTCTCGAATTTTATTATACCCCCCTTTTGAAAAAATGGGGGTATATTGCTTTGCACATGTCGGTCGGTCTGTCGGTCGGTCGGTAGATAGATGGGTTCCGAATGATAACTATTAAACGACTTGGCGTAGAATCTTCAAACTTGCTGTGGTGGTTGGTCATCGTGCAACTAGATGACCCCTGTTGTTTTTAGGTCACTAGGTCAAGGGTATAGGTCACCATGACCTTAACTGGTTAAATGATTTCCAATCAATAACTGCTCAAGGGTTTGGCTTAGAATCTTCAAACTTGCTGTGGTAGTTGGTCATCACAACTAGATGACCCCTATTGTTTTTTAGGTCACTAGGTCAAAGGTATAGGCCACCATGGCCTTAACTGGTTAAATGGTTTCCAATCAATAACTGCTCAAGGGTTTGGCTTAGAATCTTCAAACTTGCTGTGGTAGTTGGTCATGGCCACTGGATGACCCCTATTGTTTTTAGGTCACTAGGTCAAAGGTCAAGGTCACCATGACATTAACTGGTAAAATGTTTTTTATCAATAACTGCTCAAGGGTTTGGCTTAGGATCTTCCAACTTGCTGAGGTGGTTGGTCATGACAACTAAATGAGCCCTGTTGTTTTTTAGGTCAAAGGTCAAGGTCACCATGACCTTAACTGGTGAAATGGTTTCCGATCAATAGCTGTTCAATGGTTTTGCTTAGGATCTTCAAACTTGCTGTGGTGGTTGGTCATGACCACAAGATGACCCCTATTGTTTTTTAGTTAACTAGGTCAAAGGTCAAGGTCACAATGACCTTAACTGGTGAAATGGTTTCCAATCAATAACTGCTCAAGGGTTTGGCTTAGGATCTTCAAACTCGCTTAGGTGGTTGGTCATGACAACTAGATGACCCCTATTGTTTTTGAGGTCACTAGGACAAAGGTCAAGGTCACCATGACCTTAACTGATGAAATGGTTTCCGATTAATAACTGCTCAATGGTTTGGTTCGGGATCTTCAAACTTGCTGTGGTGGTTGGTCTTGACCACTAGATGACCGGCCCCTATAGTTGTTGAGGTCAAAGGTCAAGGTCACCATGACCTTAACTTGTGAAATATTTTTAGATCAATAAATGATCAGTGGTTTGGCTTAGGATCTTCAAAGTTGCTGTGTTGATTAGTCATGACCACTAGATGGCCTCTATAGTTGAGGTCACTAGATCAAAGGTCAGGGGGTTTGGGGGTATACATGTCTTACAAACATCTCTTCTTGTTGATTTATCTACAATTTTGTTCAAATGTGTGGGTGATTTGTGTTTAGTCCCACAACTTTTCACATTTTGGTGTTGATGTGTGCTTTGGTTCCATATTATTTGTAGGGGGTATTTGGAATGAGTTTTTGGTTTAGGTCAATAGATCAGACTGGTCTTCTTCCTTTCCAGAAAACTGACTCAAGACAGAGTAGCTGTTTGTGTCCATGAGAGAGTTTAGGAATTCTGCTATTGACAAGAATAATTTTGGAGGCCACATATATCTTAGACAATTATAATCCAAATAAAGCGATACTCTGAGAGTTTACCATATTTAATTGATATGTCACCTACTCCCTGGCATGCATCATCATACCACTGGCCACAGCTACATAAGATTCCTAGCTGGTCCCAGGTGACTGCTTCTGCACAGTATCCACAAGTATACTGACTTTCTTACGGGTCAGGATTTGATTCAACATTTGTAGAGTGGTTAATGAGAAGGTAAAAAATATACACCAGTATGGTTTTGTCTCTGTGGTATTTACTTACTAGTTGTCTCTTTTGGGCAACTATTCTGAGCGAGGCAATCACAGATCCTACTCCAACCTTGTTTGGACTGTTTGTAAAGGAGGTTCCAGCTGAAGTCTACAACTTATATAAAATTATGAATTTCTTAATTTAAGGCGCTAATTCATTAACATTTCTTTTTTCAGATTTTCTTTCGGTTGTTTTTTTTCCCCTTTGGTATTTGGGGTCCTGTTAATGTTCTATATTGACTCTTTGAGCAAACATTTATAAGAGTTCGATGTGTGTATATACTATAACATGTTAAATATGTGTATGTCACTGTGTTTGTGAGGTGTAGAGACGGATGGTTCCCCGACCCTCATACACCAATTACGGGGATAATAAACGATTGTGAAAAAATAAATAATTCTGTTTTTATTTATTTTTGAAATTGTACATGAAATTGCTGTCTATCACTGATTATATAAATTATTATGTGTACTCTGACATGGTGGCTGAAACCATCAAGGACGAAACTTTATTGGGTTCGAAATTACCATGAACCGCCAAGGGGTACTTGACTGGTTTATTATATCAAGCAGTGAACCCGTCCTTTCCTCACGCCGCCACCGATCGTGAAAGAAGAATCTGGCTCACCGCTGCTCAAAGAATTGGATTTGTCTTTGATTAAGTCGGCCAGCCAACAAATATGGTATATATTTTCAAACAAAACTGAATTAATTTCTGAACCCATTGCATTACAATGTCTATATGTGCCGTTAAATGTCGTAGTTGGCCTTAGCAATCGCACACGTGGGCACTCCACATTGTGGGTGGGGTACACTCTTACAACATCCAGCGGGCTAGATACGATAACGTAGCTCTATTCCTAAATTCTTGTAAGCTGGACGCTAGTCATAATCAGTCTTACAGCTACGATATCGCATCTACCAGCGGGCATGAATGGGTCGGAAGTGTTGCAGCTTTATTTTAGAAACGTTTAAAGACTTTTAATCTTTAATTTGACCAAAGACCTATGATGTGTCAGTGTTATTAGATGTCTGGTTTGGCAAACAAAACCCAGTAACCTAATCAGACAATTATAGTGATCGGCCTAAATGTAAGGCTTCTCCAACGGCCTTGCTGTTGTGTTAACCCTTTAGCAACATGGTTAGAGTGTCGGACTAGTGTTCTAGAGGTCCGGGGTTCAAATGTCTGTAGAGGCCAGTAACTTTTCCTCCCTTAGAATTACTTCATAATTGTGCTTAATATACCCAACAGCATCGCCGTTACATTACTTTCCCCTCCGAGAAATCTCAACCCGAGATTTGGCTTGGGAAATAACTGTGGGTAAGGCAATTCCAGTCCGGCAATTGTCTTCATCCAATCGCTGCTGCCAATTATTGGAACTTTCACCAATGGCAATACCTGGTGTCGCCCATCCAGCATGTAGCCGCACAGACTGCTGCTTAACTTTGCAATATTTCAAGCACTTAAACCCATAGGGATCTGAAGTGTGCCTTTGACCCCCAAATGGCCGGCCCATGTAAAAAAAATCTGTTCTGGGTCAAACCCATTGATTACATTATCATATATACACATAAGAAAAGGTATGGAACTCTGTTCGCCATATTCACTGTCTCATTTTGACTGTCCTCAAACAAACCCAATTTTATTGCCAATATTTGACCTAGCAAGCAAAGCTATGTGACAACCAGTAGTATTTACATTTTTCTTTCCACAGATGTAAAGGTTTCCATGGTACATAGCTCCGCTTTAGATGCAGAACATCTCAAAGTCAAAAGTGCTAACAAAAGTTAAAACAAGCATCTAGGAGTTGGACACTTACAGATAATGTTATTATACCCCCCTTTGCACATGTCGGTCGGTCGGTAGATCGATGGTTTCCGAACGATGACTAATAAACGACTTGGCCTAGAATCTTCAAACTTGCTGTGGTGGTTGGTCATGACAAGTAGATGACCCCTATTGTTTTTGAGGTCACTAGGTCAAAGGTCAAGGTCACCATGACCTAAAATGGTGAAATAGTTTCCGATCAATAACTGCTGAAGGGTTTAGCTTAGAATCTTCAAACTTGCTGTGGTAGTTGGTCATGACCACTGAATGACCCCTATTGATTTTGAGGTCAAAGGTCAAGGTCACCATGACCTTTACTGGTAAAATGGTTTCTGATCAATAACTGCTCAAGGGTTTGGCTTAGAATCTTCAAATTTGCTTAGGTGGTTGGTCATGACAACTAGATGAGTCCTATTGTTTTTTAGGTCACTAGGTCAAAGGTCAAGGTCACCATGACCTTAACTTGTAAAATGGTTTCTGATCAAAAACTGCTCAAGGGTTTGGCTTAGGATCTTCAAATTTGCTTAGGTGGTTGGTCATGACAACTAGATGAGCCCTATTGTTTTTGAGGTCACTAGGTCAAAGGTCAAGGTCACCATGACCTTAACTGGTGAAATGGTTTGCGATCAATAACTGCTCAAGGGTTTGGCTTAGGATCTTCAAACTTGCTGTGGTGGTTGGTCATGACCAGTAGATAACCCCTATTATTTTTGAGGTCACTAGGTCAAAGGTCAAGGTCACCATGACCTTAACTGGTGAAATGGTTTGCGATCAATAACTGCTCAAGGGTTTGGCTTAGGATCTTCAAACTTGCTGTGGTGGTTGGTCATGTTGAAAACCCCTAGGTCAAAGTTTCAAAGTTGCCGTGTTGATTAGTCATGACCACTATATGACCTCTATAGTTGAGGTCACTAGATCAAAGGTCAGGGGGTCTGGGGGGTATACATGTTTTACAAACATCTCTTGTTATTTCTTGCACAAATATTCATCAGGCAAAGTGTTAAAGTATGTTTCAAAATTCAAGGTTGAGTATTGGTTCAAACTCGTGGATTATGCATTTCAATCTGCTGTATTTGCTGTATTGAGCCTTTACAGTTCGTAGAAATGCTAGAGAAACTTGAAATGGGCAAGACATAACTCCCGTCTATGCAATCATGCATAGCTGGTTTTAATCTTTGTCTACATTTGATTATCAATTGACTCAATTCTTGATGGATTTGGTCATGGGATAAATTGTTATACCCCCAAATCAGATCGGGGGCATATTGTTTTTGCCCTGTCTGTCTGTCTGTCCGGTGTGTGGAAAAAATGTCACTGGAAAAAATGCCACTGGTAAAAATGCCACCCTGATTTGGAAAAAATGCCACCCTTTTTTTTTTTAATTATGTTTTATCTTTTTTTCTAAAAAAAAATTTGATTTTTTTTTTTTTTTTATACACACAGTCATCCTGTGTTAGGTATGGAGCGGTATTTGGGTCAAAATTATAGTTCTCAGAAGCTACCCGCCTTATTCTACATGCCTCATTCTATATTCTTCATTCTACATGTATATTCTTAATTCTTATCTCTAAACGCTAAATGTTTCAACTCAAATTATTACGAAACTAACTCACCAAATACTAGCTCTACTTGATCTGCCTCATTCTATATTCTTCATTCTATATTCTTAATTCTTATCGCTAAACGCTAAACGTCTCAACTCAAATTATTACGAAACTAACTCACCAAATACTAGCTCTACTTGATCTCAGAAGCTAACCGCCTTATTCTACATGCCTCATTCTAAATTCTTAATTCTTATCGCTAAATGTTTCAACTCAAATTATTACGAAACTAACTCACAAAATACTAGCTCTACTTGATGACAACGTTAAAAGGTATTTAGTAATTGTAGAAAATCATTGTTTATCATTGAAGTCATTGTAAGGTAAAGAATATATAGAGGATATTTGTTATTTTCGGTGGAAGATCGAAATTTATTTCATCGAGTGAACACTAGACGGTATATTTTCATGAGTGGCGAGGGTTATGTTGTATGACGTCATTTTGTATATCTGACAATAAAACTAAAAGAAAACTGTGTTGGCATTACTGCGCGTCATCTTTACGTCATAAGTCATATAAGCGCGTCATAAGTCCCCCTGTCGAAATAAAGAACCCAAAGCAGATCAAATTAGTAACGTATTGCACTGCAAACTCATACACGTTCATAAGCAATAGTAATTCAAAAACGGTGGTAAATGTACGTCTTTCGTTGTTGCCATGTCGAAGTACAACAAACTCTTATCGTTACGAAGAATATGTGTCTTAAGGTGTCGAAATAAGGGTCTTTTACTCTACATATAAACAGAGGTGTCAAACCCAGTAATTTCGGCGTTTCGAGAAAGAAAACACGCTAACATTTGGTTTGTTTATATAGAATCTATGCTTTTTGTATGAATGAATTTGTGATAACGAATGGTATCTGTAACCCTTTCCCTCATATGACCGACTTTTGACTCAGGGTTGGGCGGTAAATACCGGGGCGGTAAATACCGCTGGTAAATACCGGTATTTACCGGTCCGGTAAATACTCCCAAAATGGCCAGTACTGGCATTTACTGGCAAATACTCCAGAAAAGGTGGAATATATATTATTTCTTTGAAATTTATTGTTTTTATAAAGGCTGTTTTAAATTGCTGGTTAGTGGAATATTGATAAGTTTATTTATTGATTTCTGACCATCATTATACTGAGGGTTTAAACTGTTTCATGCCTGCCAGGTGTACTCATCAGATGGCTTATAATATCATCTAGGAGTTTCATCTGGTTATCAGAAAAGTCCTGTATAGCTCTAAATTTAAAAAGTGGCATGATGCTGCTGGTATAATATGGTAAAATCATCAGTACAACAGACCAACTCCTTAGTCTGATACTGCAGTTTGATTGGTTTAATCTGAATCATTGCCCCCTCCAAATTGTCTATATTGTGTTTTGACACTTCATGGTTCATTGTGTGTATCTCTTAAATGAAAAGTGTGTATGTTTTTACAACAATTACCATAGTGGCCAGTAGAGGTGTCAAACCTCTTGTTTTGAGAGCTGAGCTGACAGTAATTTGTAGTGGGTTTGGTGGCCAGTATTGTTTCTCTTATCTGTTATTCAGTTCTCTACAACTGACTGCCAGTCTTTTGATTTTCATGAAACTTGGTTCATTCAAAATTCAGCTTAAAGGCATTTCAAAGCTCCTTATATAAGTGACCCCCCCTATATACACAGTATCCAGCTGTGCTCCTGCAGTGTCCAGTCAGGGTCCATAGCCACAATAGATAAAGTTATGCAATTATACATTGATCCTCTGTGATGGTAGCCCGCCATATCAATTCGTGTATCAGATCCCTGACAGTCAACTCCCAAAATACACAGCATGGGGTTAATGGGTCAACATTCCTTTCGAAATGCCTCAGAAAACTGACTCCGTTACAGAGAGGGAGAGAGCCCTGTAATCAAAGGTAGATAATTTTAGACATAGTGATCAGATTCAACCCCAAAACTATAGGTGTTTTCCTCTGATGATACTTAGCATAAGCCTTAATATGAAACCAATATGTGAAGTACTGTTGAGTTATCATGTCACATCAAAAGTGTTGGACGGATGGACAGAAATTGTGATTCCTATAGGGCTCCTGCATTTCCAAGCAGGGCCCTAATTACACCTTTTATTTTATTTTTTGGGTTGTTTACACCTCAAATACATAAGGCAAAACTTGTATATATGATTAGAGAACTAATAAAGCACATTAGGATGGTTTAAATATGTGCTAAGCCCCTGGACAATTCAAAATACCAGTAAGTGCCAGTAAACGCCAGTAAATCCCGGTATTTACCGCCGGCACGGTAAATACTCATAAATGCCGGCATTTTGCCAACCCTGTTTTGACTCGATCCTGCAAACAGAGCAGACCCATATCAGACGGCTCCTATAGAAGCCGTTTGACCTGGGTCTACTCTCTTTGATTATGAAACAATGTAGATCTGATTCTAATGTTTCTACCACTTGTTCGTGATGCCATGATAAAATACATCTAGGATCTAGATCTAATTCATATTCTAACATTCATGATTTTTACATGAATAGATGGGGGAAAGTGTCAACCTTTACCATACTATGAGTGAATCCAAGATTGATTTTGCATGCAGTTTGGATCTAGATCAGACACCGGGTGGTTCAGTGCGGCATCAGTATTCAAGCTGATTGACACCCCGAGTGCATATAGTGAAGAAATAATATAAAATGTCTGATCGGGGTCTGCTCTGTTTGCTTATGAAATGGTTAGATCTGATTCTAGTTTCTGCCATGGCTAAAAGTCCATGTGTTCACATCAGCCATTTTAAACACTATTCTAATTGATTTTCATGACGTCATTATTTCCTATATGAATATTCAATAGTTGTCATCGCGTAGTGTAGCTAGAGCTAGTATTTGGTGAGTTAGTTTCGTAATAATTTGAGTTGAAACATTTACCGTTTAGCGATAAGAATATAGAATGAAGAATATAGAATGAAGAATGTAGAATGAAGAATATAGAATGAGGCATGTAGAATAAGGCGACTAGCTTCTGAGATTGCGAATGAAATATAAGATTTTTGAAAAACGGAAAAGACAATTAAAATAGAAGTTTAAATAGATAAATTGTATTTAACAACATCGAAATGAGTATCTAAATTAACAACTAGCACGTAGATAACAGTATTTGCTTGGTGAAATCATAACTATAATTTTGACCCAAATACCGCTCCATAGTTAGGCAGCTACTGTCCATTAGCATTTTTTGCCTTCTTAACGGTTTTTGCTGATATTGTATAGTATATTGTGTTAGGCAGCTACTTGTCATTAGCATTTTTAGCCGCATTGACTGTAATTGACTAGATGGTAAGAAAGACATACTTGTAAAGATAGAGAGAGAGAGAGAATATATAGTACAAACACACTATTAAAGCACTAAAAATATGTCGTCTACATTACACGCTGTAGATCCAGATCTTGAGGTTCTCATTTGGAGCTACACTGTTTGTCTTTTTGATGAACATATCATAAATATATTACAAAAACACTATTAAAGCAATAAATTTATGTCTTCTGTTTACATTGCACACAGTGTAGATCCAGATCATGACCTGATCTAACAAATTTAATTACAAGATTAAATACACTGTTTGCAAATGCCAGTGCTCTAATAGCAATAAGGGTTTAATATCCAAATAATTAAAGGTTTAAATAAAGTATATTACCTTCTTTAACCCTTTGCCTGCTAGCAATGAAATTTGAAGACTGTTGATGACCCTTGCAAACAGTTTGGATCCAGATGAGGCCCAATAAAAGTAGGGCCTCATCTAAGACCCACTCAACTATGCCTGAACTGGGTCTTCACTAAATAAAACTATAAAAGAACCCCAAAAAGAAGTTTTAAAAAAGGTGGCAGACAGTCATGGAGGATAAAAATGCTAATGACAAGTAGCTGCCTAACACAGGTTGACTGTCTGTATAATAACATCAATATTTTGTTTTAGAAAAAAAGTTAAAAAATAATTTAAAAAAAAAAAGGGTGGCATTTTTTCCAGTGGCATTTTTTCCAAATAAGGGTGGCATTTTTTCCAGTGGCATTTTTTCCTACATTCGTCTGTCCATTTGTCACCAACTTTAACATTGGTCATAACTTTTGAGCCAGTACAGATAGAGACTTGATATTTGGCATGCGTATGTACATTGTATCTCATTTAAGCCGCACATTTTGATGGGGTTTCACAAACACATCTTGTTGGTATTTACATCATGTATAAAGAAAATTACAAATGTAGGGATTTGCTCAAATTCTTTAAACTCGGTCTCCTCCTTTTCTTAAGTCTTTATTCCATAGATACCTTTTTATGCCTTACAATGTTGCAACAATGTAGAGCTAAGACCCATATCAGACAGGTCCTATAGTAGCTGTTTGATCAGGGTCTGCACTGTTTGCACTCAAGGTCTTTTAGATCTGAGTTTATCCTGCCTTCCATAGAATTTTTTGCCAATAGATCATGACATTTATATTTTAGAAAATAAATATATCAAGAGATTGGAGTTTAACTTACAAATGTTCATGGTGTAGAGGTTAACCGTTTAGTTCTTAGATTCATCGTAAACGTCTTTGCAAATAGAGTAGACTCAGATCAGAGGACTCCTATATGGTCCATCTGATCAAGATTTACTTTGTTTGCTTATGAAATTGAAATAACACATTTCTTAAATTAAAATGGAATAATTGTTTCAAAAAAAGAGAACTTAAAATAACTACTTAAAGTTTCAAAAGTTTGGTATTAATGTATTGACATCACCAGTGTTTTTCGGCCATATTTTATGCAAAATTCATATGCGTTTTAATTTTGTATCAACGGAAAGTTCTAGGTATTCCAATTGATTCCATATGTATTCGTGATATCAAAGTAATATATTGTTCTTTGTAGTGATGTAACTCATTGCTGATAAACAAATGCCTTCTACAATCAAACTGCGACGCCAAACTGCAACGAAACATAATTGGGTGGTCCAATTCTGTAGCAAGTCGTTATTAAAAGCATGTTTTAGTTTGTCACAGAACACAGGTTGATTTAAAGAATAAGTTTATTCATCATTGATGATGTCACTAACATGGGGTTACAGTTACACCATGCTTTTAAACCTCTTTATCAGAGTGACACTTACAGATAATGTTATTTCTTGCACAAATATTCATCAGACAAAGTGTTTTCAAAATTCAAGGTTGAGTATCAGTTAAAACTGATGGATTATGCATTTCAATCTGCTGTATTTGCTGTATTGAGCCTTTACAGTTCGTAGAAATGCTAGAGAAACTTGAAATGGGCAAGACATAACTCCCGTCTATGCAATCATGCATAGCTGGTTTTAATCTTTGTCTACACTTGATTATCAATTAACACTGTCATGGATAGATTTGGTCATGGGATAAATTTTGGTATTTATTGCACCATGTATAAAGAAAATTGCAAATGTTGTAGGGATTTGCTCCAATTCTTTAAACTCTGTCTCCTTTTCTTTACCCTTTATTCCATAGATACAATTTTCTATTCCTTGTTGCAACAATGTAGACCCAGATCTTATCAGACGGGTCCTATAGTAGCTGTCAGATCAGGGTCTGCACTGTTTGCATCCAAGGTCTTTTAGATCTGAGTTTATCCTGCCTTCCATGATAGAAATTATTGCCAGTAGATAATACATATTTTAGATAATAATTATATAAAAAAGTTGAGTTTAATAAATATTCATAGAGTAGAGGGTCAACCCTTTAGTCCATAGTTTCATCTTTTAATGTCTTTGCAAATAGATTAGACTCAGATCAGAGGACTCCTTTAGGATCCATCTGATCAAGATTTGCTACGTTTGCTTATGAAATTGAAATAACACATTTCTGAATGGAATGGTTGTTTACCAAATGCCAAAAAGAGTAAGGTGTGCAAATAACTTAAGAATAATTGCCAGTTTTATTTGGCCATGTAATTGTTTTATGCAAAATACAGATGCATTTTAAATTTGTATCACTAAAAAGTACTAGGAGTAGGAGGTGTTCCAATTGGTTCGCCGAGGTAATTGGATTGGTTCCAAATGTATTCGCGATAACAAATTGTTACACAATAATATTTTGTTCTTTGTAGTGATGCAACTCTTACTGTTTAACAAATGTATTCTACAATCAATGTAGGTGTAAGCTGTTTGCATAAGTGTCACCAGTTTACTGCCCGTGTAGACAGAATGACTTTGCCCAGTTTAGTTGAGAAATTTTAACCGGGCTCTTTGAATGCTGAATGTTTAAAAGATACAGTAAAATCCCTCTAACGCAACCAGTAAAAAGGGGCATAATTCACAGTGGCAAAGGCAGGTGGTAGCTTAATGCAGGACGAAAGGAGCTTTCTGCATAACTTTCTTCCTACATTAAGCAACCACCTGCTAAAAAGACGGACATGTTTGTTTATTTATTAAATGGTCGCATTAGAGGGGTTTTACTGTAATGGCTCGTTTGTGTTTAACTATATAGAGCCCATTCAATATGAAGACTTTAAATTTCGCGAGATGATTTTCACTAGCAAACACCACTGAGCCAATCACCCTGAACAGGGCTGGGCTCCTCTAGATCCCTCTAGTCTTAGTCTAGACCCTTTGCAAATGCCAATACCCTTGTTTAAAAGGGTTGAGATGAGCATTTTACTGTTCAATTCTCTCTTCTTAGCTCCGTGTATAACTTTTGAATTTTTTACTTCCAGTCATTCAAAGATACCAAAGCCCCTGCAGATGAAGCCCCTATCCACAGAATCAGAATTACACTGACCAGCAGAAATGTCAAGAGCTTGGAGAAAGGTATTGACTATGGAATAGTACTAAAGACTGATAAGATTGCAGTTAATCTAATCAGCAGGGTGGCCGATAACTTTAATCTGTTTACCATTTAGTTTTAACTCTGTTCAATATTCATGTTTACAAGAAAATGAAGAATTAATTTCCTGTATTAGAAAAATCTACTTGAATTTGTTGCTGTGGAGCAATTTTGCATGAATACACATTAGCCAGTACCTGCTCTATCAAAATTGCTAAAAGAGTCTGGATCCATTTTAGAACTCTTGCCGTGGCAACCAAAAAGAAAAATCTTTTATACATGATGGTCAGATTTAAATATTTGATAGGAATATTCTTCTCTCGACCATAATTTTTACAATCATCTTGATATCACAAGTGACGGGACTAGATTTCCTTAATAAAACATTTAAAAATCTCCGAAGCTGATGGTCCAGTTTGAATGGAATTTGGTAGGAATAGTCCTCTGGTGACCCTGTACCAAAATTACTTTAATAAACTTAATTTGAATTGGGGAAAACAACATGGCAGCCAGAGACGTGGCTAAAATTCCTCATGTGGAAATTGAAAGACTTTTCCCAAATGAATGCTCCATTGTAAATGGTATTTGGTAGGAATACTTATACTTAATTATGGCCCTTGATTCAGTCAAAATTTAGCCTTGTCCGCCCTCTAACTCAAATAGTTTTAATCTGATCTTTACCAAACTTGTGGAGAATGTTTATAGGTGAAAAGTCTTGACCAAATTTGATTACCACCTAAATCGCACAAGACACCTTTGAGTTATGGCCCTTGATTCAGTCAAAATTGCCCGTTTTAGCCTTGTCCGCTCTATAATTCAAATGGTTTTCATTTTATCTTCACCAAACTTGCAGAGGATGTTTATAGTTGCAAATTCTTGACCAAGTTTGATTACCAATCAAATTGTATAACACACCTCTGAGTTATGGTCCTTGATTCAGTTTAGCCTTGTCTGCTCTCGAACTCAAACATTGGTCTGCTATACACCATATGTGCTGAGAATGTTTATAGATAAACAGGCTTAGCCAAGTTTGATCATCATGTGGGGTCTCCCTTTCTGACTTGGTCAGTGTTCTAGTTTTATACGGTAAATGTTTTATGTCTTTTGTGAGTTTCGTCACATTTTGACTTGTAATTGTGCTGTTTCCTCTTGGAGGATGTTTAGGTGCTGGGCCCTTTTGTTTACGGTGCTCCCTGTAGAACTTTTCACATCTGTAAAACAGTATTGGTCTGACAACAGTTCTACATTTGTATACGTTGATTGACATGTATATTGTTTGCACTACTAATTATGATCCCCTGCCAAAGGCGGAAGGATATAGTTATGGCATCTGTTCTGGAGTGATGCCTAAGAAAGGGTTTGAAATTTTTCATCGAAACTGTGTAAATGTTTAGTACCATAATAGAATGTGGGCCTGCAAGTATCACTCACATTGACCATGGGACACCAGAGTTGTGGCCCTTTGTTTGCCAAAAAATGCAACGTTTTTCCATGTCTGTAGCCATTTCTCTGAAATTGTTTAGAGTTTTTCAGTGAAACTTTATCTAAATGTTAAGTTGCATAAGGACATGTGTCTCTGCAAGTATCATTTATATTGACACTGGAACACCAAAGGCATGGCTCTTTGTTTGCAAAAAATGGAGCATTTTTGTCTGTCCGGATCCATATCTCAGAAACTGGCTGCAAGTAACTTTTATATTGACTTGGAACACCAAAGTTATGGCCCTTTGCTTTTGAAAAGTATATCATTTTTGTCAGTCTGGAGCCATTTCTCAAAATCTGCATGGAGTTTTTTATGAAAGTGTGTAAATGTTCCGTGGTATAAGGACATGAGGCCCTGTAAGTATCATTTATTTTGACATATGTTGAGGACCTTTGCTGGCAAAAACAAAAATGTAGCATTTTTGTCTGTCTGGAGCCATTTCTCAAGAACTTTTGGAGTCTTTCTGTGAAACTTTGTAAAAATATTGAATATCATATGGACATGCGACCTACAGGACTTGTTTGGCAGGTGGTATCAATTTAGCGAATTTGTTCGGGGTTTTTTCACTTCATTTGTCGCGCATTTGTATCTACTGTATTTGCTCTAATATAGCCTTTACAGTTTTTCAGAAAATGCCATATAAAGGAGGCAAGACATAACTCCCATTCATGAATTGATGCATGACTGGTTTTAATCTATGTCTACATGTAAGTTATGTCTGTATGTATGTACTGGAACCAAAGGTGCTCGACGCATGCTTGGCACTCACCCATGGAACCCCCCCCCCACCACCCCCACCACCCCCACCACCCCCCCCCCCCCAAAAAAAAAAAAAAAAATGTGATCGAAGTATGTTAAACTAGCCTAAAACTATCTATTTGAACCATAAACCACTCCGAAAAACAAGCAAAACACGACCCGGAAAAAATTTCCTATCGGGTCTATATATGTTTTGAAAGGTATCTAACTACGACAGATCAGCTGCGGAAAATACAACAGTCATGTTTTTCAAAGTCTTACAGCAAAGCCAATTCAACACCGATTTTAATCATTTTGGTCTTGATCCGTTCCAAATTCCATATGCTAGGAGTCACAGTTAGTGCTTTCCTTAAATATTGCCCCGTCTTGTCGCTGCAAGACCGCGAATTTGAAAATACGCTAGAGCGAAACGATGTGACTCCCGCCAGGATGCATAGAAGTATATAGGGGGATCTGTATTTGTTAAACTTTTCAGCAAAAACGCGAATTATGCTGAAACACATTCGAAAAACATTCAACTTACCGCAGTTAAAACGGTGCTGGCTATTTGTAGTCTGCTATGAGACGCCAGTTTTCTTTCTCCTACTTTCGTTTTGAACGGACGTGGCCAAATCGCTGTGGCCTGAAGTAGTAGTCAATTTGCATAGCGAATAATTTATGAGCCGGGTCACAGCGAAATGGTCGCATCCGTTCAAAAGGAAAGTTGGAGAAAGAAAACTGGCGCCTCGTAGCTGACTGGAAATAGTAAGCACTGTTTTAATTGCGGCGAGTTTAATGTTTTTAGATAGTGTTTAACCATAATTCGCGTTTTTGTTGAAAAGATTAACGAATACAGATCCCCCTATATACGTCTATGCATCCTGGCGGGAGTCACATCGTTTCGCTCTAGCGTTTTTTCAAATTCGCGGTCTTGCAGCGACAAGACGGAGCAATATTTAAGGAAAGCACTAATTGTGCCGCTTAGCATATGGAATTTGGAAAGGATCAAGATCAAACTGATTGAAATCGGTGTTGAATTGGCTTTGCTGTAAGACTTTGAAAAACATGACTGTTGTATTTTCCGCCGCTGACCTGTCATAGTTAGGTACCTTTCAATACATATATAGACCCGACAGGAATTTTTTTCCGGGTCGTGTTTTTCTCGTTTTTCGGAGTGGTTTAAGGTTCAAATAGATAGTTTTAGGCCAGTTGAACATACTTCGATCACAATTTTTTTTATTTATTTTTTTTGGGGGGGGATGTCCATGGATGAGTCCAAGCATGCGTCGGGCACCTTTGACTGGAACCAGAAAAACTTGATGTATTGATGTTCCAAAACAATTAAGAATGGATACGAATGTAGGTTTATTCCCACCCTAGACCTTTAATTATCCCTACACATCTATGTGTACCTTGTTCCAGTTTGTGCTGATCTGATCAAGGGAGCTAAGGAAAAGAACCTGAAGGTGAAGGGGCCAGTCCGTATGCCCACAAAGATCCTGAGAATCACCACCAGAAAGACCCCCTGTGGTGAAGGGTCCAAAACTTGGGACAGGTTAGTACATATGTATACCTGAATGAAGTATTTGGGCACCCCATCATTCCTCTCCACCTGTTTTTAAAGCTTAATTATTATACGCCCACCTAATAAAGGTGGTCGTATATTGTCGTGGCCCTGTCCGTCCGTTCGTTCGTTCGTTCGTCCGTCAACATTTTGTTTGTCCGCTGTTTTCTGGGAAAACTATTTGACAGATATTAATGAAACTTCACACAAATGTTAAATGCATCAAGATCTGAAGCTGAGTTGATTCTGAGGTTCATTTGATTTTTCATTTCAGAGTTATGGCCCTTGTCCTTAAAAAATATGCAAATAGTTTGTCCGCTGTTTTCTGGGAAAACTATTTGAGAGATATTAATGAAACTTCACACAAATGTTTAATGCATGAAGATCTGAAGCTGAGTCGATTCTGAGGTTCATTTGATTTGTCGTTTTGGAGTTGTGGCCCTTTTACTTAAAAAATAATGCGAATAGTTTGTCCGCTGTTTTCTGGGAAAACTATTTGAGAGATATTAATGAAACTTCACACAAATGTTTAATGCATCAAGATCTGAAGCTGAGTTGATTCTGAAGTTCATTTGATTTGTCGTTTCGGAGTTATGGCCCTTTTACTTAAAAAATAATGCAAATACATGGAAATAGTTTTTCTGCTGTTTTCTGGGAAAACTATTTGAGAGATATTAATGAAACTTCACACAAATGTTTAATGCATCAAGGTCTGAAGCTGAGTCGATTCTGAGGTTCATTTGATTTGTCGTTTCAGAGTTATGGCCCTTTTACTTAAAACATAATGCAAATACATGCAAATAGTTTGTCCACTGTTTTCTGGCAAAACTATTTGACAGATATTAATGAAACTTCACACAAATGTTTAATGCATCAAGATCTGAAGCTGAGTTGATTCTGAGGTTCATTTGATTTTTCATTTCAGAGTTATGGCCCTTGTCCTTAAAACATATGCAGATAGTTTGTCCGCTGTTTTCTGGGAAAACTATTTGAGAGATATTAATGAAACTTCACACAAATGTTTAATGCATCAAGATCTGAAGCTGAGTTGATTCTGAGGTTCATTTGATTTGTCGTTTCGGAGTTATGGACCTTTTACTTAAAAAATAATGCAAATACATGGAAATAGTTTTTCTGCTGTTTTCTGGGAAAACTATTTGAGAGATATTAATGAAACTTCACACAAATGTTTAATGCATCAAGGTCTGAAGCTGAGTCGATTCTGAGGTTCATTTGATTTGTCGTTTCGGAGTTATGGCCCTTGTCCTTAAAAAATATGCAAATAGTTTTTCCGCTGTTTTCTGGGAAAACTGTTTGAGAGATATTAATGAAACTTCACACAAATGTTTAATGCATCAAGGTCTGAAGCTGAGTCGATTCTGATGTTCATTTGATTTGTCGTTTCGGAGTTATGGCCCTTTTACTTAAAACATAATGCAAATACATGCAAATAGTTTGTCCACTGTTTTCTGGCAAAACTATTTGACAGATATTAATGAAACTTCACACAAATGTTTAATGCATCAAGATCTGAAGCTGAGTTGATTCTGAGGTTCATTTGATTTTTCATTTCAGAGTTATGGCCCTTGTCCTTAAAACATATGCAGATAGTTTGTCCGCTGTTTTCTGGGAAAACTATTTGAGAGATATTAATGAAACTTCACACAAATGTTTAATGCATCAAGATCTGAAGCTGAGTTGATTCTGAGGTTCATTTGATTTGTCGTTTCGGAGTTATGGCCCTTTTACTTAAAAAATAATGCAAATACATGGAAATAGTTTTTCTGCTGTTTTCTGGGAAAACTATTTGAGAGATATTAATGAAACTTCACACAAATGTTTAATGCATCAAGGTCTGAAGCTGAGTCGATTCTGAGGTTCATTTGATTTGTCGTTTCGGAGTTATGGCCCTTGTCCTTAAAAAATATGCAAATAGTTTTTCCGCTGTTTTCTGGGAAAACTGTTTGAGAGATATTAATGAAACTTCACACAAATGTTTAATGCATCAAGGTCTGAAGCTGAGTCGATTCTGAGGTTCATTTGATTTGTCGTTTCGGAGTTATGGCCCTTTTACTTAAAACATAATGCAAATACATGCAAATAGTTTGTCCACTGTTTTCTGGCAAAACTATTTGACAGATATTAATGAAACTTCACACAAATATTTAATGCATCAAGATCTGAAGCTGAGTTGATTCTGAGGTTCATTTGATTTTTCATTTCAGAGTTATGGCCCTTGTCCTTAAAACATATGCAGATAGTTTGTCCGCTGTTTTCTGGGAAAACTATTTGAGAGATATTAATGAAACTTCACACAAATATTTAATGCATCAAGATCTGAAACTGAATTGATTCTGAGGATCATTTGATTTTTCGTTTCGGAGTTATGGACCTTTTACTTAAAAAATAATGCAAATACATGGAAATAGTTTTTCTGCTGTTTTCTGGGAAAACTATTTGAGAGATATTAATGAAACTTCACACAAATGTTTAATGCATCAAGGTCTGAAGCTGAGTCGATTCTGAGGTTCATTTGATTTGTCGTTTCGGAGTTATGGCCCTTGTCCTTAAAAAATATGCAAATAGTTTTTCCGCTGTTTTCTGGGAAAACTGTTTGAGAGATATTAATGAAACTTCACACAAATGTTTAATGCATCAAGGTCTGAAGCTGAGTCGATTCTGATGTTCATTTGATTTGTCGTTTCGGAGTTATGGCCCTTTTACTTAAAACATAATGCAAATACATGCAAATAGTTTGTCCACTGTTTTCTGGCAAAACTATTTGACAGATATTAATGAAACTTCACACAAATGTTTAATGCATCAAGATCTGAAGCTGAGTTGATTCTGAGGTTCATTTGATTTTTCATTTCAGAGTTATGGCCCTTGTCCTTAAAACATATGCAGATAGTTTGTCCGCTGTTTTCTGGGAAAACTATTTGAGAGATATTAATGAAACTTCACACAAATATTTAATGCATCAAGATCTGAAACTGAATTGATTCTGAGGATCATTTGATTTTTCGTTTCACAGTTATGGCCCTTGTCCTTAAAAAATAATGCAAATAGTTTGTCCGCCGTTTTCTGGAAAAACTATTTGAGATATATTAATGAAACTTAACACAAATGTTAAATGCATCAAGATCTGATGCTGAGTCGATTTTGAGGTTTATTTGATTTTTCGTTTCAGAGTTATTGTCCTTTTACTTAAAAAAAATGCAAATATATGCAAATAGTTTTTCCGCTGTTTTCTGGCAAAACTGTTTGACAGATATTAATGAAACTTCATACACATGTTTAATGCATCAAGACCTGAAGCTAAGTCGATTCTGAGGATCATTTGATTTGTTGTTTTGCAGTTATGGCCCTTGCACTTAAAAAAATAATGCAAATCTATGCAAATATGAGGATGGCCATAAGGCATGTTGAATCAGAGAAAGTTTGCAAGTGGGCGTATTATGTACCGTTTGCGGTACTCTTGTTCACTTTGGCACCAGTTTGAAAACTTGAAATTAGACTGACATACATATAGTAGCAAATAGAGTTGACCATTATTAAGTGGCAGTTTTATCTGGGTCTACAATATTTGCCTAAGTTTTTCTGTCTGAATATTCACTGAATCAGGGTAATTGGGATAATTCCAGGGTAATCTTGCATTGTTAACATTTTTTCATAGTTCTTTGATGTCAGAAAAACTAGCCATTGTTTGCCAGGTTGGTTGGATTAGACCAAGTCTGACCACAGTTAGGGGTATCGTCTAGTAGGATTTTGAAAAATTGCTGTTGATTTAATATAGAGATAACAAGTCCCTACGAATTAGAATCACCGAGATGGATGTCATTTTCACTAGTTTTTGCTGATTCATCTTGCCAAGATGAATATAAAAGCCATTTGATATCAATATTATTAGATACATATTGAAACTTTGAAGGTTGATCTCTTGTTTTGGAAGCATTACATGTATTGGGTTTGTTTAATTCCATAACTGCGAAAAATTCACTTACATTTAGGAATTTTTTATTGTACGGTCTTCATCAGCTGTTGTGCTGGGTCAGTGAATTGAGTCGTGTAACATAGGAAAGTCACATGACACAAGGAATGTCAGTAAACCGGGACGAGGGTTTAGAGTTATCACCAGTCTACAACACTCTCCTTGTGTCATGTGACCTCCCTACATGACCTCACATGATTCAATCCCCTGACCCAGCACAACAGCTGATGAAGATCGTGAGACACGATCGAAAATACCTAAATGTAAGTGAATTGTTCTAGGTTTTTGAATTATACCAGCCTAATATTGAAACTTGTTAACATTTTACCTTTTAACACTATGTCGTAAAAGCACCTTTTTGTGTCACCTGCCGAGAGGCAGCATGTCACTTAGGGATCACTTTTCCGTCGTCTGTCTGTCACACTTTCTGTTTCTGACTGTCATTTCTAAACTAATCATTATAGATCTATCATATTTCACATGTGGCTTCCTCTCATTGAGGACCATTGATGTAACTAAAGTTCATCAATCTGAATGCAATACTTACTGAGTTATTCCCCTTTGTTCACACTGTGGTTCTGTGTGTTAGGGTTATCTGTGGTCACTGTTGGTGTCCTTGTAATGTAACCTTTTACATTCATGAACGCAGGATGCTTTCGCCATTGCAGAATCTGAAGAATGAGATCTATATAATTCCATAAGCTAATAAAGGGAACCCTGATAAGATGGATCTTACAGGAGTCGTCTGACCTGGGTTTACTGTCTGCAAATATGTCAAATGACATCTATCAGATAAATGGTCGATATCTTATCTTTGCTTTCGTTATTCACAGGTACCAGATGCGTATCCACAAGCGTCTTATTGATTTACACAGTCCCAGTGAGATCGTGAAACAGATCACATCCATCAGCATTGAACCTGGGGTAGAGGTCGAGGTCACCATTGCAGATGCATAAACTGGCTGAAATGTTGCCTGTTACCTCGACAAAATAAAAAAAATAGAAATACTGATTTGACTTTGTAATACTTTAGTTTATTAGCTCACCAGACCACAAAGTGCTCAGGTTGAGCATTTGTGATCACCTGATGTCCATCGGCGTGCGGCATGTGTCATCCGTCTTCAACAATTTGAACCTTTAAAGATCTTCTCCTCTGAATCTGCAGGGTTCTCAGCTTTCATTTTTGGCACATAACATCGTCTGTAGGTCCTCTATAAAAGTTACATAAATTATGTTTCTGGGGTCCAAAATGGCCCTGCCCTAGGGTTGCCTTGTTTTATATAGAACATATACTGAAAACTTTGAAAATCTTCTCCACTGAAACTGGAAGGTTCTCAGCTTTCATATTTGGCACTTAGCATCATGTTCAATTCCTCTACAAAAGTTATAATGTAAATTATGCCCCTGGGGTCAAAATTGACCACGCCCCAGGGGTGGCCAGTTTTCAATAATACAGTGAAAACTGAAAATCTGCTCTCCTGAAACTGGAAGGTTCTCAGCTTTTATATTTGGCACATAGCTTGTTCAGTTCCTCTTACAAAAGTTAATATATTATGCCCCTGGGTTCAAAATTGGCCCGCCCTAGGGGTGGCCAGTTTTTGTGTCTCTTAAGGATCACTTTTCCGTCGTCTGTCTCGGTCCGTCGCACTTTCTTTTTTTTGGCTGACATTTCTAAACTAATCATTGAGCTTTCAAATTTCACATGTGCCTTCCTCTCATTGAAAACCATTGACGTAACTAAGATGCATCACTTGAGATATTCCCCTTTGTTTGGATTTTTGCACTCCAGCATATTACGTTTTTGTGTCGGCTGCAAGCAGGTGACACGTGTTCCTCCGATTACTCTTGTTAGTAGAAACCGTGAAAGCTTTGAAAATATTCTCCTGAATCTACAGGGTTCTCAGCTTTCATTTTTATACGCCCGAAGGTAACTTCAGTTGTATTATGGTATGGCGCTCGTCCATCCGTTAGCCACATCTTTGTCCGCTCAATGACTTGACAAATATTAGGTGTACAGTCCTCATACTTAATAGGGAGATATGTCATGGCCAGTAGATGACCCCTATAGATTTTGAGGTCAAGGTCAGACATCCCAACTCAAAAATCTTGTCCGCCCAATAACTTGACAACTGTCAAGTGTGCTGTCTTCATACTGAGAAGGGAGGTTGGAATGGTGAGTAGATGCCAGATGGTCCCTGTTTTGAGGGTCAAGGTCACTGACCTTCAGCTCAAAAATCTTGTCCGCTCAATAACTTGATAATTATTAAGTGTGCTGTCTTTATATTTAGGGAGGTTGGTCGTGGCTAGTACATGACCCCTATTGATTTTGAGGTCAAGGTCACAGTGAATAGTTTAGATCTGTATGTCTTAAGTGTCGGTGCAGACTGCAATTAGAATGCTGTGTCTCTTGACACAACAGCTGATCTTGTGTATTCTGACTGAAATAGACATTAACCTTTTTCCGTTACATGGACAACTTTTGGTATCTTTGCAAACAGAAGACCCAGATCAGATGGCCCCTGTCGGATCCATCTAATCAGAGTCTATTCTGTTTGCTTATGAAATACATCCATCAATTCTTACGTAAACAATCATGGAGTAAAGGATTAAAGTCCAGAATTATCTCTAGATTCAGCTAAACAGAGTGCAACATTCCCATAGATTTTGGTGAAGTCCTAACTTTGGTAAAGGAATGAGAGCTTTTGAACTTTTCTGCATTAAGTTCCTTGTCTGAAACATCGGATCACAACATACATGTAACTATCGATAGCTTATATGAACATTTTAAACATCAAAAATACTGACGATATAGAAAAAAATTGATATGCCTGTAGGTATTGAAGGCACATACATGACATCAACATTGCAATTCTGAAACTAAAAGATAAAGCATGCGGACAAAACGGAAACCCGCTGAAATAATAAAAGCTTCCAACTATTATTATGTCCCATTTGACTAAAATATTTCAAAAAGCAAAATAACAAGATGAGACTATGCAATATAACACCGGTTTTTAAAGGTGAAGAGACGGGTCCAGAAAATTATGGAGGTATAACACTAAATAACATATTCACTTAGTTTTACTTACAAGTCCTACTAAATAGACTCGATATACGGTACAAATAAAACCCGAAAAAATCGAGTTTCTAAAGGGGGGAACATCAACGAATATTATACCATTATAAACAATCTTGGTATACTTGTATAAACAAATGACTCACAAAGACTTCTTTTGTACTCCCGCTATAAGCAAGCATACATTCGAAAATGAAAACATACCTTGATATACCTAACCATATGACAGAAAATTCAGATATTCGTTGAGCCAGTTCCGGTTATCATCTCACCAATTAATGATTGAAAGAGGGAGATATAACAGTACACCAAGGTATTGAAATACTTTGTAAAGTTTGTAATATGAACTCTGACAATAGAAAATGACTCGCTTTCTACTAGATTGTTCACAATGAACTGATTTAACTCCTTACTACAGACGTTGGTATACAGTAAAACCCCTCTAAACCGGAATTATAGTAGAGAAAAATTTAGGTAGGTGGCTGCTTCATGCAGGGTGAAAGTCATGCAGAAAGCTCCTAGGGGAGCTTTCTGCATGACTTTCACTCTGCATGAAGCTGCCACCTGTCCCCAAGACCGATATTTATATCAAATTTAACGTCCGGTTTAGAGGGGTTTTACTGTACGTTAAATAAATTTCATACACTTCTGTCATCAACAATAAAAAGGACATTCTTATATGAAGGACGAACTACTTATAATTTGTATAAAGTGGTTCAAATAGTGCTGTCGCCAAACACAACACACAAGCTAAATATTTAGCATATTGTACATTATATACGACTACAGCTAGGCGATTTATATCTAGTTCCTCGTGCTAGTGCAAATCGCAAGAGCATCGTGACATAGAAGTGTCTTAACTAACATAATGTATAAATGATAATACATGTACATATTATCTAATGCTATTAGTATTGTATTCAATTTATATGCTGTTATTTCGTTGTTTTACATTTACTTTTTTCAGTTTGCAGTAGGCACAGGGTCCATACAATTTGCAAAATAAATAAAATTACGCTGCACCATACTTTTAACGTGATTTGAAAAACATTTACACACACACACACACACATTTTACGTGTCTATACAGAGCCGAGCCGTCTGATCTGGGTATACTCTGCAGAGCCGTGACGTGAAAATGCATCTGTATCAGGTAAAGAGTTAACTATGAATAAAAGACAGTGCGGATCTTGAAGTTCATAATATGACAATATGTCTCTATTACTTTCTCGCAGTATAATGGGAAAAGTTGCAATGACGCCTGTAATTTGCAACTTAGTGTAACCTATGCAATGTTCATTTTGCAAGTCTCTTGCATTATATATTATAATACATTGTTTAACATAAAAACTGCTTGGATTATTTTAAGCACACTAGCATCAGTATGAAAATACAAATCAGACTGATCTTTTGAATACTGGACGTTCGTAGTGGAATAAGGTAAAACATTTAACTTAATAATTCTTTGGTTGGTCAAATTATACCTAATATTTCAGATTGCAGACTTGATCGAACGTTTGATTAGAAAGTGCAGTGAAAGGGAAATACCTGGACTTCTTTCGTATTAAAACAGTTTAATGAAACGTTAAAAGTATTTCCCTTAAGATATTCTACTCTTTTGTTGGTCAAATTAAACCTGATATTTCAGATTGCAGAATATAATGCCAGGGATTATTGGACCAGTGTTGCAATGTAAGGGAAATAACTGGACTACTGTTTAATCAACGTTACAAATATTTTCCCTTGCATGTTCTACTTGGGTTCCTCGGAAATGAGCCGACCTACTTCTCGGTCTAAAGGATTTTCAAAAACTGTGTACAAGTTGTTTGAATGTTAACTGGATTTCAGAGGTCATTGAAAGAGGTATTAACTAGAGAGGATATTAACTATTTTCTTTTCTTTTATCATTGTCGATACGTGTATTTCAAGTTATTAGATATATATGTATATAAATCGTTAGAAGCTCAGGGCACCTGGAGATCGACATTCTAGCCACAGGGGTAAGACACGTTTGAGTCGGTATATGTATATATAGAAAGAAGGGATCCGACTTCAAAAGATCCAAATTACCCACTTCTCTACTTTAAAACCTTCGCACTGCAAGAAATGCACCGATTTCGATCAGATAAAAAGCTATTCCGTAAGAAAATACATAGTTTTATTCGAATATGCAAAGATTTTCCCGGTCAAATAAGGGATAAACTTAACACGGCACAAGAAGCATGAGACAAATGGCCAAAATTCGTTAGTCGGACACGACCTCGTCCCTAAGTGCGAACCGTGGACAGCCTTGAAACTATTACTTTTACGTCAAACACAGTAAAATCTGTCGTTCATATCAGCAATATATTCAATGAAAAGAACTTTCCTACAGCGATCTTACACAAAAACGTGGTTTTACCCTCCTTTTTGCGAGTTTCAACATTTGCACCTGACATCGTTTTCAAGAAGTCATACTATGGTCACGTGACTACAACAGCTGCGTTATTTCATTGGACGGGCGGAAAATGGCGGCCCTTTGAATAAATCTACCGAAAAGGAGTATTAACTATAGAAAAGGAGTGTTAGAAATGTGTTTTTTTAAAACCATTGTGATAAATTGAGTATCTGCTCCAATGTAGCAAATGCACTATTTATCACAATTGTTTCAAAAAATGACTATTACATACAATGCGTTAGTAGGAGAGAATGTGTTAAAAAGCGGGTGGAGTAAATTTATGGTTAAATGACGCGGTTGTGGAGTTTCAAGAGATAAACTGTTGGTAGAGATACACTGTTTGCACGGCGTTAAAATGCGTATATATATGGGAGTAAAGGGTTAAATGACACGCGGCGGGTCTCGGTTTCGATTCTGACCAGTGGCCGATGTATTTTTATTAAAATACTGTTCATACAAAACAACAATAAATGTAACATAATACTTAAAATAACAAACTATTAACATATACAATTGGAAAAGAATAAAAATCAGAGAGATCGCCACAAAAAGCAAATCAGTTTTTTTGGGGTTTTTTTAACACCCCCCCCCCCCCCCCCCCCCCCGATCTGATCTGGGGGCATATTGTTTTTGCCCTGTCTGTTTGTCTTTTTGTTTGTCAGCAACTTTAACATTGGTCATAACTTTTGAGCCAGTACAGATTACTTGATATTTGGCATGCATATGTATCTCATAAAGCCGCACATTTTGAGGGGTGACATGTCAACAAGGTCAAAGTCACCCTTCAAGGTCTAGAGGTCAAATATATGGGTCAAATCACCGACTTTAACATTGGCCATAACTTTTGGACCAGTAGAGGTAGAGACTTCATATTGTGCATGCTTGTGTATCTCATGAAGCTGCACAGTTTGAGGGGTTACATGTCAAGGTCATCCCTCAGGGTCAAAAGTCACCAACTTCAAATTGGCCTTAACGTTTGAACCAATAGAGATAGAGTCTTGATATTTGGTATGCATATGTATCTCATGAAGCTGCACAGTTTGGAGGTGACATGTCAAGGTCAATGTCATCTTTCAGGGTCAAAGGTCACCGACTTTAACATTGGCCATACCTTTTGAACCAGTAGAGATACAGACTTGATAGTTGGTATACATGTGTTTCTCATTTGGCTGCACAGTTTGAGGGGTGACATGTCAATGTCAGGGTCATCTTTGAAGGTCAAAATTCACCAACATTAACATTGGGCATAACGTTTGAACCAGTAGATATACAGCCTTGATACTGGTATGCATGTGTATCTCATGAAGCCGCACAGTTTGAGAGGTGACATGTCAAGGTCAAGGTCATACTTCATGGTCAAAGGTCACTTTCCGCCGACTTTCGTCGATGAAAAATCGGGATAGTGGCGCATGTTTCACGTGTGTGTTCGGAAGGATAAAAACAGCTTACGGAAAAGGCGAAATATTCATGCAGTGCCAGGTCAAACTTATCGACAATACCATAAGATCTAATTTTATTATTGTACTGTTTTATTAACCTGTCAAAATTTAAATAATTATACGCTTGCTGAACACGCCATATATAGCTTCGGTTGATATCGATTGTTTCCGCTAATAAAAGCATTCCTACTTGGCTCATTCGAGTACCTGTACATTTATTGTGAATCTCGTGAAAAACGTTTGAAACACGGGGTTACCCAAGCTAAATATATCCTTTCAGTGACGTAGGAATATTCACATTTTGACAGGTCAATAAAACAGGACAATACTTGACCATTTTAAACTGAGACGCATCAATTTCCGTTAGCGTTCCCGGCTATACTCGGATGAATTCGATTACCATACATACCAATACATACGAATGTACAGTACAAGCCCCGCGGACTTTTTGTTTTCCGTTTTACCAGCGCGGACAAAATTATTTGAGAGCGGGTTTCCAGCACGGACAATTTTTATGGATCACCGCGGACAAATTCTGTGTCCACCGCGGACCGAAATTTACCCTACGGGATATTATCGCCGCCGAGCCATCGCTGTCCGTGCTGATATCAGCGTGGATTGCGGGGCATCACCGCGGACACTACCTTTATGACTGGCAGTCGTTTAATCGATTTAGGTATAAATTATTTAGATAAGATATATACAAAAGCTTACATGTACATATAAACACACATGTGCATTTTTTTTCAACTGAAGAAACGCATATTGAATATACTGTCAGATCTAGAATTCAAAATGAAATTAGATAGCATACGTATATAGATAGCCTTCACCCAAAACCCAACACTGAAACGGTTTCTTTCTGCTAAAACTACAATTTATAGTCAGATTTTAACGATTACCAGACTGTAAATGCTCGAGAAAAAAGAAATAGATACAAAATATCAGCAGCAATTGTTTTCACAATCTGATTTTCAGAAAATGCGTAGCGCAGAGATTATAGATATCAGGAGCACTCGGTCATATTTTTTTCGACCCCACGCGCGTATTAACCCTTTCCCTGTTCTACATGTGTTCCAAATTTAAATACAAATGTACATGTACCTACTGAATATTCATGGACAACATAGTTATAATGAATTACGGAAGGTGGAGCATTGTATACATTTTAGGAAAGCAAATAAACAGATCTATTAAATTCTATTAGCAAAGTGAGTAGACCCTGATCAGACAAAGTTATGAATTATTACGCAACAGGAAAGCGTGTAATGAAACCGAACTACCTAACAATGTGCCAATTGTCTAAAGTTATGATTTGTTAAACAGTTTCCCGAAAAATAGAAGATAACTATGCTTTGACTAATTAGATCTATGGCTAAGCATAATTAAACCCTACCGATTAAAACCAGTTAGATTATTGCGAATTCTAGTTCTAAAGACAGTTTAGATTGATATGATCTAGATCTATACTAAAATACGTTTACTAGATCTGATATGGTACTTTACAGTAGCCAGAAAGAAGACATTTTACAACACATAAATGAACGCCGTGAGACTGTACATGTATATCTTAATATCTAGATCTTATTAAAACAAAACGAGATTTAAAATTCTAAATACTGTTGATCTAAATTATTCAACGCGTGTATCACAATAGCCCCTCACTACAAAAGCCCCTCTTGCAAAAGCCCCTCACCAAAATGGCCAAGGTTTACAAAAGCCCCTCACAAAAAACAATACTAACATTAATTGAACTTTAAGTGCTTTGTTAAGTGTACTTTTAAAAGGAGTGTTCTAATAACCTTACTTAACGAATCTTTATAAGCTTGTCATTGAGCAAACAGGGTAGATCCAGATCAGATTGCTCAGTATTTTGAGTTTGGTCTACTCTGTTTGAAATTTAAGAAAGTTAAGGAATTAGAAAATGGAAAAAGTTTGTGTTTAAGTTAATTGGGGTAATATTATAATAATTTATAAATAATATGGCTAATATTACATCATCCATAGCTATTGGATCTATATTAACTGTCACAAAGCAAACATGGTTGAACTAGATCATATAGCTTTAGATTTGATTTGGGTCTACCCTGTTTGAAATAAATATAAGGAATCTCCTCCTTGTGATCTACAATGTTTACTTTTATAAGTATAGAGTGTGCTAATTACCTTACTTAATGAATCTTTATAAACTGGTCATTCAGCAAACAGGGTAGATCCAGATAGCTGTAATTTTGATTTTGGTCCACTTTGTCCAAATATTTGAAGTATAATGATTAATTAACAAAAATAGTGGGGGGCTTTTGTAAGCCTTGGCCATTTTAGTGAGGGGCTTTTGATCGAGGGGCTTCTGTAGTGAGGGGCTTTTAGATGAGGAGCTTTTGTAGTAAAGGGCTTTTGAGTGTACCCCTATTCGACATATGAGGCATGTCCAACACATAAATAAGAATGTCTTCCATTTCAAAGAAAGGCCAGATCATGGGATCTTTTTTCCAAAGTTCAGCTGGTAATGTATAGGGCGTTCCTGAAGGCCGATTCATTCCAGCTTCTTGTTGTACATTGTATCTACCCTTCGGTAAACGGACATTTTTTCTCTAGGACATTTGTTCTCCTATTTGGGCATGGGAGGATATGGCTGACATTTGTCCCCTTCAAATTTTATTTTTATTTTACTTGCTCTACTTGCTCGCAAAGGATAAAAAAGAAAATACCTACATTGTTCTAAAAACGGACGGTTGATTACACAGGAAATCGGTAATGCAGAAAGAGTACGGAGCTTTTTAAATTACTTCAATTCTGCAATTAGCTGTCATCTGTTTTAAACGATCGTCAAATCAACATTTTTAAGAATGGTTGTTTACAATCGCCGCCCCTTAACCGATAATCTTTCTAAACCGATATTGGAGCTACATGTATCCTGTGTTTAGTTACCACCTTTTTTAAATGACAGCCAATTCAACTGTTTTGAATTGTTATTTTACTTCGCTACACCGGTTTGAGAACCTCTCTAATCAGGTCATTTTCTCGGTATGGTCACAGCGTTCGTTTTATAAGGTTTTGCAGTAATTTTGTTATTATCAGGGGCAGTTACATTTTAAACGCATCGAATATTAGACCACCGGCTTACTTTAAAACTAGAAATTGGCATTTAAATTAAGAAATATGCTTTTAAAAAGAAAGAAAGTTGGCGTACATGTATGAGAGATATATTTTGCTGTACGTATATATTAATAAATGATAACTACAGTATTACCTCTGCAAAGCAACACTCTGGAGGATATAAACTTCTGTATTGTCGTTGTAGAGAGGTTGTTGCTCATCGGAGTTACATGGCAAATCTCTCTCAAGAGACAACCCAGTAAGGAATACATGGGATCTTTTGAATACAAGTGGCCGCTTAATGCAGGACAAAAATACTTTTATCCTGCATTAATCTGCCACCTGTCTTATAACAGACATTTTATTTGTACATGTATCGATGTAGAGAGGTTCCACTGTAAGTTTTGGGGATTCATTTAAAGTGTTGTTGAAAGGAGGTGTTTGCTGTAATCTGTACTGTATGCTATAAACCCCTTCACTGTCATTATGACGTAATAATCCACTAAAATAGTCACTGTCAAATCATTGTCTGCTTACATGTTTCATCTACTTTTCTTTTAAAAAAATTTATGATAGTTTTTACTTAATTCTTTCCTCCATAAATACTCCTTTCTACGCCTCTGTAAAAGTCACCTGTTGAAACCAATGTGATAAAAAGAGCATTTGCTCCTACACGTATAGGAGTATATGCTCTATTTAACACAATTGTTTCAAATTACAAAATTCTAAAAACAATAATTTTATCTACTTAATGCTCCTTTTCGGTAGATTTATTCAAAGAAGTTGGATCCAAATTGAGCCTACATGTATGGAGGAATGGGTCTTAGAAACTTTAATATAAGTGTCTAATGGTTTGGATCCTTATCAGACGCGGCGTCTGATCAGGATCCAAACTGTTTGCAAACATTAGAGTTTTCAAGTTTGACATGGAAGGGTTTAATAGTAAATACAACTTACAATGGGGAAATTGTGATCTATTTCTAGATAAGGAATACGTCATGGAATTTAAGCAGGCGACACGTTGGTTTAGACATATCCGTTTAACGAAAGAATGTGGGTGTACGAGGTCCGTGGTTTGATAAACCATGTACATACTGTATACGCTTCTTTAATAACATTGATTAATTTAATTATGCCCCTTCACTCCCAGAATTCGGTTGCCATGACATTAACAACACTTTAGATCTAGACCAGACGTCCAATATCTCATTATCAAACCAGAACCAAAAACTGGTTTACATCTATATCTACGTTTTTAGAAAAAAAATGGATTATCTTTTTTAATCCATAGGATGCAGGTACATCATGGCAGTGAATCGATTGAGCAGAATCTAAACATGCAGTACATGTACATCAAGCAGAAAGACAAAACATGTACACAGGTACATTTGTACACAGTAAAATATTAAGCACAAGGGTAATAAAACAACCATAAAAGTATTATTCGAATGGCTATTGAAACTGGTTAAAACGTACATTTAAGCTGCCGAACCAAGACTAAATAATGGAGAAAACTTCTAACTTTACAACTCACCTGGCTGAATTGATATTAGATGTATTAGTAAATAAAATCCCTCAATTCTTTCGTCTGCCAGAACAATATTTATATACATGTAGATCTATACAGAAATCATAAGAAGACCAGCCAGGACTATTCTCATAACAGAATCAATAGGTTTTGTTGGTCGTTTCCAGTAGATTTCTGATAATTAAAATTTACACTGATGTGAAACTGAAAACAAAATCGATTGGGAATTAGAATTGGAACCTAAAAGATAGAGTCGAAATGAAGATGAATTCACTAACAATGTGCACAAACGTATGCAAACCTGATACAAGTTATACAACCTAGTAACTTATTGTGTGTGTGTTTTGTGTTTAACGGGTGTTCCGTGTTTCTATATAAAACATCTTACGTATTGAACAACAAATAATTGAAATAGAAAGCATACTAGAATATCGCACCCATATTATGCAGAAACGAATCAGACAATTCACGGACAGGTTATATTCCAGTACATACAAACGCGCCAAAAATAATGAATGAATTAATTTGTGTTTGCCGAATGCAGAACAGTTTCGGTTTGGAATTAGTCTAAACGAACCATTTCTCGAGTGTTTTATTTCATACATTTCATATCAATTTTGCAAAATGTGGATGTATATACATGTAAAGAGAAAGATAAGCCGTGAAAATAGATATAAAAGGATGAAAAGGATATAAATATCAATCCAGGTAAGGTCAAGCGCGATCCGCAGTAGTACACAGTGGTCCACGATGATACCACCGCGACCTGCGGTGATAACGATCGCGCCCGGCGACGAGTGCCCCTACGGAGGGACCAGCGCGGACCCATCACAACCCGCGCTCGATTGCGGAAGACCGCATATCAGCGCGGACAAAAATACCCGTGTCCGCGTTGGATAAAATTGCGATGGGCCGCGGAAAACAAAAAGTCCGCGGGGCTTGTACTGTATACGCAATATGCACGGAGTTTCAGTTTAATCTGGTCAAGCATTACCTGTAGAGTGGCCTTGTTATTTGAGATGTGTTTATTATGTTTAGGGAATATGATCCCTGCAGTTAAGAAATAAACGGAAGAATGGTTGAGTGTTGTTGCAGCATTGTAACAGGCGAGCTCTGCCGAAACCATCCCAGTACCTTAGTACTTTGATTGTTCAGTATCTATTGGAGTGCGAAGCAATGCACGATTATTTTTACAGGTGACTGGTTTTTGCACTACCATTGGCTATTGGTATGTGTACATAGAGTCAGTCGTACCCACCGTCTATCAACAACTCCGGAAATAGCTAGGTAAAACTACTAAGCGAAGCGAAGAAAGTGATAAAACTGACCAACACCATGTAAGACAATCCCTTGTTATTTTAACTCTCATTATCTTAACCATCATATATGAAGCACTACCGGGTCCATGAATATTTGATTACTTCACTCAGGGTTTAAACTCTTGCATAGGATAGCCATATCAGAATATTTAACCTGTAAAATGCGTCCCTAGTAGCGAGGAAAAGTCTACGCAACTTGATATTTGGGTCTTATTTAAGGAAACTTTTATTTGTATATTCATGAATTAACCGCCGAATCGAAGCATATGATTGTTTTGTTTTATGTACCAAAAATTGTATCTTTCCATACATTGTGTGAGAAGATATCACGAAATTCATATGTAGGAATGTGTACGGCGAATAGTTGTTACGGTGTACGGCGAATAGCGTTTCTGGTGATTTTTAGTATACGGCGAATAGCTTCAACAGTTTTCGAAAGAAAATGCTTTTAATAAGGGTGGTATCTTAATCGACAGTGTCGAACAAGGACCCGTGAGTTAAACTATTTAATAGGCTACTTAACAATTTATGAATATTGCTTTAGAGTTGGTCATTGTGCTCATTCAAGTTGAAGTTCTACTCTTAAGTGTAATACTTATGGATTTTCATGAGTACGTTTCCTGCTTTATGACATCAATCCGAAAGCAAATAGAGCAGAGAAATGAATCCGGTCCTACTATGTTTGCAAAGGCTTAGATGTGTGTTTCTATACAGAAAAGGTTTGAGATTTGTTTCTGGCAAAAAATAGAGTAGAACCTGTCTTAACCGACCATCATAAAGGTCCAATTATGGGTCTGTAAGGCAGATGGTAGAGTAATACAGGCTACAATTAATACAGAAAGTTCCTATGAGCTTTCTGCACTACATGTACTTTTGCCTTGTATTAAGTAACTTCCTGCTTTTAAGACTAATGTGTTCAATATATGTATGTATATACAGTTACTTTTCATCGTATTAACCCCTTTCTACTAAAGAAATTTAATACGAATTATTTAACCCTTTACCTGTTCAATCTGGTTTGGATCTACTCAGTTTGCAAATGCGTAAAAATGAGTTTATATGAAGAAAAGCATTAATGATTTAATGAAGATTTCTGTAACCAGGGTTTCTCTAGAGAAAATATACTCATCGGGTGTAGGGAGCCGGATTGCATAGCAATGCTGTACAAGTGTTGATACAGGTCAGCTTCAGCCTGTGGCATTCGAGGGCTGATTGATTAGTCGAGAGCTTTGTACTGTAGGAGTTAAGCAGGGATGTGCTTTTTCTGCCCTACTATTCCCTGACTATTTAAGGCTGATGTCATGTGGTCAGTTTATACCAAAGAGGTAGCACTCTCAAGTCAATAAGGTTCTTGATTGGTGTGTGTGTGAGTGTGTGTGCGATTGTGCATGTGTGTGGGGAGGGGGGGGGGGGGGAGGGTGTATTAAAATACTGATTTTTTCTCAAATCATTGTTTACGCAGGGGATTCCCTCATTGCAATTACATGTAATATAGCAGACTTTCTTGTTTAGACCAAACACCAGTCTTTTCAAAAACAAAGTGATTAATAAACTAATTCTTCATTCATACATATATCTTGTGGTATCCGAATTTTGTGAATGCTCCGATGCATGCAACAGTAATCAAAACTTATCTAGAAATTCATTTGAACATCTTTAAGGAGCGTAGCTGAATTCAAATATAGTTTAAGCACCGTGGCTATAGGGGCCCGGGGCCTTGTCCCCCCCCCCCCCCCCAACCCCGGAAAATTTAGAATTGGGTGGTTTCAAAAAGTGACTTTTAAAGAGACTTCAATAGGAGGAGTGGGTTAAATCTTACATGACAAGACAAAACGTTTCAACGTTTTATTCCATTTTGGCAATACTAGTTAATGTTTTCACCTATCATTGATGCTACACACGTGCGTTAATGCGTGTCGCTAGTTACGCCCCTGTCTTTAGAAATTGGCCTGTAGTCTTCGCGGCTGACGTTGAAATGTTTGATCAACTGCAAGCGCACTTCTTCACTGCGAGAAAGGGTGTGCAGTTTGTAAGGCTCCCAACACGGGCAGTTTTTATGCAGATTTTTTCTCCTTACCGTTGCACCATTTATAAAGTTTCTTTTGATTGTTATTGCAACAAAAAGCAGCGTATCACTTCCCTGAAATGCTTTCGTATGGCATTATAACTTATTATTCTATACAAATTCCTAAAATATCGGTCATAAAACAAATCCATACAATCTAAATTCTTTATTTACCAGCAAAACTTAACAGTACCGTAATGACGGAGAGTATTCATGAGCAATTAATTATGTAATCATTGTTATGTACAGATCCGTCAAAACCGAAAGAAGTACAATAGTAGATGTGGATACTCTGCCATTTGTGTCTTCTAAAAGTTTCCTCTTTTGCTATTGCAAAACCTACATTTTAATTCTAGATCAATGGCATGTTCATGATAGACATGAGGTGTCAGTTTATTTTCCTCGCACTAACCTTAGGTAACGACTATAAATAATTGTTAGCCGTAAAATGCCACACAACACGCAAGATATTTGCCGAGAAGTCTTCACAACAGTGAAATATGTTACTATTCGCCGTACACATAGGAAGCTATTCGCCGTACAATATTTATACCACATTTATCTATTCGCCGTACACACACCTTGTTTTTCTTTTATCAAATTCAAAGCCAATTTCGATCGTATTCTGTAATCAACGCTGGCATAAGAGTGTATTAGCTGTGTGATGACAAGGAATATGTGAAATCGTGTGTCGGAGGATTAGAAAAGCGATTTCGAACACGTTTTTGACCTCTTCGCTGCTATATCGGTTGTACTAATCCGAGAATAATGCACCCAAAATGATTTACATACGTAAATTTGAATTGATCAGAAACCATGTAACCATTGGTTGATCTATCTACCAGTAGTTTCAAACATTGCAATGCTAGAATATGTCATAATCTATATAAATATATCGAATTACTAAATCACAGTCAATGAACTTTCGCTTTACTTAGTAGTTTTACCTAGCTATTTCCGGAGTTGTTGATAGACGGTGGTACCGTTGAGATGGTAAATCAGGATACTGCTGGCTTGATATTTGAGTGGTGAAACAGAATTGAGTAAGTTTTCCCCTCACTTTGGCCCCGTGTTCTGTAGATTAGAATAGGGATTTTGCATGGATTGTTATATTTCATATTTTCGTAGAGTAGACTAGTAAAACTCGTCCCTTTTAACTTGTATGCATATTTTCACGTCCCATATCCGCCTCAGAGAGATGTTTTCTGTCGGGGCTATTGAGACGTATTGTTAGCAACAAAGGTGCCCCCCCCCCCCCCATATATGATCGGAGTATGCAAAACTAACCTAAAACTATCTATTTGAATCTCTAACCAAAAACAGGGTAAACACGACCCGACCCGAAAAAAAATCCTTTCAGGTCTATACAATGTATATGTATTGAAGGGTTGTGTTTGTTTGTGTTGACTAACGTCCGTTTCTGCTCCCTGTGGACTAATTGGACGCCCCAGAGAGAGGGGAGAGGATACAGAGAAACCCGAGCGCGATCCCCTACTCTTATTATCGACTCAGTTTCTCTGGTTCTTTTAGATGCCCAGTGTAAAGCACTGATATTGAAAGGTGGCTAACAAGGTCAGACAGAAGCGGAAAATACAACTAATGTTTTTTAGAGTCGTACAGCAAAGTGAATTCAACACCGATTTCAGTTACTTAGATCCTGATCGGTTCCAAATTCCATAGGCGCAATTGATGCTTTCCTTAAATATTGCTCACTGTCACTGCAAGACCGCGAATCTGAAAAAAGCACGCTAGCGCGAAACGATGTGACTCTCGCGAGGATGCATAGACGAATACACTTTTTTAAAAAAAAAACGCGAATTATGCTGAATCTTATTCGAAAAACATTCAACTCACCGCAGTTAAAACGCCACTGGCTATTTTCAGTCTGCTACGAAGCGTCAGTTTTCTTTCTTCTACTTGCCTTTTGAACGGAGGCGGCCATGTTGCTGTGACCCGGACGAATGTTTTATGCGCCGGGTCACAGCAAAATGACTGTTTCCGTTCCAAAGGAAAGTAAGAAAACAAAGAAAGAAAACTGGCGCATCGTAGCACACTGGAAAAGCATAAATTGTACCGATAAGCATATGGAATTTGGAACCAACCAAGACATAAATGATTGAAATCGGTGTTGAATTGACTTTGCTGTAAAGCTTTGAAAAACATGACTGTTGTATACTAACACGATAAAGAAACTGTACATTTGGTTTGAGGGACTTTTGTTATACTTATAAGAAGTCTACAAACCATAGACAAATGTGGTATCAAAATGTGCAAAAATGTATTGGCTACACGATGATGTATTTCGAATTGTGATTTAATAATTTGCAGATCATAATTTTGTGTGTGAATGACGATGGTGTGAAATGTAATGTTTTGTAATTATCGTTTTGCGATCGAATTTGTTTCAAGTTCCGTGACAAAATATCAGTATCTGTTTAGGCCTCCTCGTCTACGGATCAACACGATAAAGAAACTGTACATTTTATATTTGGAATAAATGTATTGTTGTAAAGGTTAGAATTACGAATTTATCAATGTTTATTGATGAAGAAATTTGATGGCAAAACGACAATTACAAAACATTACAAGCCTGCAGCTTTTACTTTTCACACCATCGTCATTAACACATAACTTTATGATCTGCAAAATATTAAATCACAATTAAAATTACACCATCGTGTACTTACTACCGTCAGCATGGAGCTAATTTGAGTACGTGAACTCGTCATGTATTTTGTCTACTAGTAACTATATAAATGGGACTTCACTACAATTTGTGTTTTATATATTGTTTCCTTATTTTCCGTTTTGTTCATGGGTTCATGGATGCCCCTAAACCAGGTTGAACTCCCACTGACTATTGTCTCTGACCGTGTCCAAGGCGGTACTTCCATCTCCCCCTATTGTTTGTTTCGTCTTTGTGCGTCTCTTTGTGTTTTGATAGATATGTACATTTGCTTGTTTTCATGCTGTGGTGCTGTTCGGGCGGCTGTGTATTTTGTATGTGGTGTTTCCTGTATGACTCTGACTTGTACTTTTAAGATCATATAATCAAAGAATGGGTTATCACTATTAAATTTGTCGTATCAATAGCGAAATGTATTATTGAACTCATCAATTAAATAATACATGTATATAAAATGAGGAATATGTATATGAATACAAGCGCGTTGTACTGATGACGTTAATTTCACGACAGTCCGCACCAATCTCTAGTACTCATTTGCATCTTATACTTACAGTCTATTTTAATAATCGTAAAAATAGACAGTGTAGAGTCACAACAAATTAGTACAAACTGGAACGTTTAAGAGGCAAGACATATGACGATTAACGTGCCAAAAATCGCCAGAATGCAACCATTTTGAACCTGTATTCTAAACATTTCCCTCTAGCAAACTCGCATATTCGCTGCTTGAACACACGGGCTTTCCTACAAGTTGAATGGTCCTGCTAAGGAAAAATGTGACACATTTCTTGTTCTTGACTATACCATATCTCTCGCGCCAATTGAAGCTTGCTTCTCATCCTTTTCATTCCATAGATGACTTCAGCTTTCGTCTTTTACTGAGATATTTGGGTTCATTATAACATGCACGTGTATGTAAAATTGACATGTAAATGAATATCTTTGCATTAAAAAGAATACAATAACAAACATTTATATTTTGTTAGTTACATGCATTTATTTTGTACATTTTCAGATGTGAAACAACCCCTGTTTAGATGTTAACGAATGTTTCAAAGCTATTTTACAGTGGAATTATATACTATTACATGCACTTGTAGATCTGAACACAGTTTTGTGAGAAGTTTAAGGTGAGAGAATAGTTGCAGCGAAATCTAGAAATAAAAAACATGGCGGACAAATTTGAAATAGTAATTTCATTTGACACAACTCGTTCTATGTACCGTTATCTTGAAGAAGTCAGAATACGATTGGATGGGATCGTAAGGAAGCTTAAAAAGGAAATTCCAGGAATTAGAATTGCCATTTTTGCACATGGCGATTACTGTTCAAAAAGCATATATGTGACCAAACATATCGATTTCACTGATAACATTTACCAACTCTGTAAATTTGTGCAAGGTGTTGAAAAGACATTCAGTAATGATTTCCCGGAATGTTACGAACTTGTTTTGAGGGAGGTTCAGGAGAAGTTATCATGGAGTGCAGACTCACAGAAAGTACTAGTTATGGTTGGCGACGCACCACCGCATGAAATTTATTACAAACACAATATACGTCGCATAGACTGGCGGGAGGAGACTAGACGACTGCGTGATATGGTATGTACATTGTTGTCAACTTTAACTGTAAACATGATTCATAAGCTTTAGCCATTCAAAAAATCATGGCGGAGCATTCCCGACCACGAGTGTATCCGTGACTTGATTCGTTCATGGGTGGGTCTGAGAATTATTACGTATCCACTATCCACCATATATGGGGTAGACATATTTTTTCTGAGAGTTGTCTGTCTGTCCGTTTGTCTGTCTGTCCGTCACACTTTCTCGTCCGGACAATAACTTCTATATGCCTGATGCCACTGCCAGTTGGTTGAAACTTCATATATGGAAAGGGCATAATGAGAGGAAGTGTCATGCACAAGGTCTATAACTCTGGGCCTTCATTAAGATTCGAGTAATTGCCCCTTAAATTACATTTGTTCACGCTTTTGTCTGGACGATAGCTCCTATATGGCTCATGCCATTGAATTGAAACTTCATACATGGAAAGAGCATGATGAGAGAAAGTGTCATGCAAAGGGTCCATAACTCTGGCTTCACTAATATTTGAGTAATTGCCCCTTGTACATTTTTTTACAGTTTTGTCCGGACGATAATTCATATATGGCTCATGCCATTAGATTGAAACTTCATACATAGAAAGAACATGATATGAGGAAGTGCCATGTATAAGGGCCATAACTCTGGCTTCAATACTTTTGAAGTTATTGTCCTTTGTTACATTTTTTGTCCGATCAATAACTCCTGTTCTACTGACATTTCATGTATGGAAAGAGCGTGATGAAGGAAAGTGTCATGTACAAGGACCATAACACTGGTATCAATATTTTTCGAGTTATAAGCCGTTATCATTTGTTTCTTGAAAAATGTGGTGTGGAAAGTGCATAATGAGGGTGAAGTATCATTCATCAATTCCATTTTTGAGTTATTTCCCTTTACATCTCTAAAATCTCTGAATAACTTTCTTTAATGATTTACCTGACAGAGAAATAAAGTTGGACTTGCATCAAGATATCTTTACACTGTCAAAATCTCTGAATAACTTTCTTTAATGATTTACCTGACAGAGAAATAAAGTTGGACTTGCATCAAGATATCTTTACACTGTCAAGGAAACTTTCTAAATATAAAATCGGGTTCAGCTTCCGCTCATTAACTTTAGTTAGGAAACACATCATATTTGGCGTATAGATGTCAAACAGTCAAACATTGCATCCGCAGAGAACGGGTGGGTTTTTTGTGATAAGGTCAATGTTATTCAAAATAGACAATCCGTTTAAATTGCTTAATTTTAATAGTTTTACTTCATAACTTAAAACATTCCCGCACAGTGTCTATCAGTATGGAAACTGTTTGCAACACTGCTTTCAAGCTAGAATTTAATTATTTGAGTATTCATAAATTTGCTGTGTATTTAATTTTCATACTGCTTTGTGCGATGTATTTTCATCTACGTACAACGTACACATGCAGTACCATAAATATAGTTTGGCAGTTTGAAGAACTGTTATTTGCAGATCAGAATTAATTTGCAAATACATGTAGTTTGAAATACATTACTTCCGAAATACATTAAATACACGCATTATATATTCACCGGGACATGCATGTCCTATGAACTTATTTTCCAAATGCTTGAACACACTGAACAGTGTGTCTTCAGATGACAAGTTATTTGGTATCTTATTTCGATAATAGGTCGAAATAGATGAACACGACTTCGCACATAATTTATCTCTTATAGGTCTTTTTCTCGTGTCTACACAGGTCAGTTAAATCGACCTTTTCCCCATGAAAAATGGGGAATATTTTCCCAATTTCGAGACAAAAATCACTAAGACTACATTTTAATAAAAATGCTAAAACATGAAAAAAGTGACAACGAGGCAAAAACTGCTTTCCAAATCATTGAGATTTACGGGTAAAAAAAAAATCCGATTGTATGCACTGACCTTAACTGGCTCCACTCTTTTTGCAAGTTCTTTTAAAGGCGTAAACGATTTAGTAGAGGGTGTCTATAAATGACATGGTATAAGTTTTGAAAATTGATGAATACTGCTTAAGCCGGTGCTAAGGGGCGTGAGTAGTGTTGCATTTTTATTTACTACTATTTACCCCGCCCTGGGGGTGTGAAGTTTTCAATAGAAACATTTAGTGAAAACTTTGAAATTCTTCTCCTCTAAAACTAGAAGGTTCTCATCTTTCATATTTGGCACATAACTTCAACTTCAGGTCTTCTACAAAAGTTATATAAATTATGCCCCTAGGGTCAAAATTGGTCCCACCCCAGGGATGACCAGTTTTTTTGTAGCTGACTGCATAAACAGTCCTTGGGGTCACTAGTTATGCATAGGAAAACTTTAAAAACCGTCTTGTCAAAAACTACATGTCCCTGAGCTTAGATATTTGGTATATAGATTAACTTAGCATACCTTAATGAGTTTTGTAAATATCATAGTTCTGAGGTTAAAATTGGCACTGCCCTGGGTGTATAGACTTCTTCACATCAGAAACTACAGTCTAAAGGTTCCCCATGAAGCTAGTGACCTGAGACTAGCCAGTGTGAGTGTTTTGGTAATCACCTTTAGCCTGATCAGTAGAGTAAAAATTGTGTTTAGACAAATCATACACACTCATTTTAGATTGAGAAAACTATGTGGATAATTCTCAAAATGCAGAAAGCTTTTTTTCATAGCTATGCCCTGCATTAAGCTGCCAGCTATAAATATAAAGCCTATCAGTGTAGCTGTTGTGAAGTTCAGCTTAATACAAGTTCAAGTGTTCTAATAGTAATCTCTACCCATTCTTTCAGTACATGTACTCTAATGGTGTCTGCTTCAGATTTATTGTCTTCTTGTTTAAGTTTGTTCACACTATTTTAATACATACCAATCTTACAATTGACTCTCTTGTACAAACCACATATGAAGTTACATATGTGTCAGATCAGAACCAAACTGTGTGCTAATTCCAGTCAAGTCATACTCAGCAGTGATAGGGTTTCTGTCATCTGTAATCTGTCTGTCTGAAAAATTAACACTTTCAATGGCCTTCTTGTCTATAGAAACATATAGTGAAAACCTTGAAAATATTATCCTCTGAATCTACAGGGTTCTCAGCTTTCATAGAATAGTGACTCCCTGTCTTTGTTTCAACAAAACATACACCCTCACGCCTGCGCACGCACGCACACAAGCACCCACACAACACGCATGTAAATCCACAATTACACACACGCACGCATGCACACACACGCATACCGGTACACATATGCACGCACGCACATATACCGATACTTACACATACACTTAGAAACACTCGCATACATGCAAGTACACAAACACTCACGCACGCACTCAAGCGCACGCAGGAGCACTTAATGAATTGTAAAATGTTGAATTGACTTCTATCTGACGCTTTACAAAACGTAAATAGCTGTTAAAATTTCAATAATCTTAGTTCTAACTTAAAATTTCGTGGATAGAAAATTGTGACAGTCACTGTAAAACTAAAAAAATCTTCATTTGGCAGTGGATTATCGTATGGTCAATGCTGTGTGCAATGCCATATATCATATCCATATTTTGAATACATTTGTAATTTATCACCTATTGAAATTAATTGAAATAAATTTCATCGAAGTGAGGCAACATAGGGGATCGACATCATGCCTTTTGAATTATTTTAGCGAAGTGGGAAATAATATTACTACTACTACTACTACTACTACTACTACTACTACTACTATAATTACTGCCACTACTACTACTACTACCACTATTAATCCCACTACTACTCCTCCTACTACTACTCCTACTACTACTATTACCTACCTACCTACCTACCTACCAACCCAATAACCCAATCACCCACCCGCCCAAAACCCAGCCACCCATCCAAGCACAAACCCAACCACCCACAAACCCACCCACCTACTACTGCCGCTGCTACAACTGCTTCTACTACTATTCCTACTTCCTACTACCTACTACTACCTATACTACTACTTCTACTTATACTACTACTATCTAACTATCTACCTATCTACCTGTCATGTATAAAGCGTGCAATTCTAATTGAACCCAAGTATTTTGTACATATGGGGTCACATTTTCTCATGAATATCGACCCCGGTCAGTCTTTCTTAAAAAATAGCGACCCCGGTCACAGTGCTTTGACACATGTTCATGATATGTTGAACAGTTCCCGCGACTTTAATCTGCCTCCTGTATAATTTAAGGAAAGGGTTTAACTTTACTCGTTAACTATTAAACCTTGGTCATAATTATTACAGATGTAGTGACCCCCGGTCATAGCAATTTCAGCCGTGTTAATAATATCATGGCTAATGCGCGCCTTGCTAATTGAACCCAAGTATTTTGTACATAGGGGGTCACATTTTCTGAAGAATATCGACCCCGGTCATTATTTTTTAAAACATAGCGACCCCCGGTCATAGTGCTTTGACACACGTTCATGATATGTTGAACAACTCCCGCGAACTTAATCTACCGCCAGTATAATTTAAGGAAGAGTGTAACTTTACTCGATTTTATTTAACCTTAGTCATAAATATTACAGATGTAGTGACACCCGGTCATAGCAATTCCAGTCGTGTTTATCCTGTCATGACTAAAGCGCGCAATACTAATTGAACCCAAGTATTTTGTACATAGGGGGTCACATTTTCTGAAGAATATCGACCCCCGGTCAGTATTTTTTTAAAAAGTAGCGACCCCCGGTCATAGTGCTTTGACACACTTTCATGATATGTTGAACAGTTCCCGCGACTTTAATCTACCTCCTGTATAATTTAAAGAAAGGGTTTAACTTTACTCGTAAACTATTTAACCTTGGTCATAATTATTACAGATGTAGTGACCCCCGGTCACAGCAATTTCAGCCGTGTTTATCATATGGCTAATGTGCGCCTTGCTAATTGAACCCAAGTATTTTGTACATAGGGGGTCACATTTTCTGAAGAATATCGACCCCCGCTCAGCACTTTTTAAAAAATAGCGACCTCCGGTCATAGTGCTTTGACACACGTTCATGATATATTGAACAACTCCCGCGAACTTAATCTACCTCCAGTATAATTTATGAAAGAGTTTAACTTTACTCGATTTTATTACTAATTGAATCCAAGTATTTTGTACATAGGAGGTCACATTTTCTGCGGAATATCGACCCCCGGTCAGTATTTTTAAAAAAATAGCGACCCCCGGTCATAGTTCTTTGACACACGTTCATGATATGTTGAACAGTTACCTCGAACTTAATCTACCTCCTGTATAATTTAAAGAAAGGGTTTAACTTTACTCGTAAACTATTAAACCTTGGTCATAATTATTACAGATGTAATGATCCCCGGTCATAGCAATTTCAGTCCTGTTTATCATAACATGGCTAATGCGCGCCTTGCTAATTGAACCCAAGTATTTTGTTCATAGAGGGTCACATGTTTTGAAGAATATCGACTCCCGGTCAGTAATTTTTAAAGAATAGCGACCCCCGGTCATAGTGCTTTGACACACGTTCATGATATGTTGAACAACTCCCTACGAACTTAATTTACCTCCAGTATAATTTAATAAGAGTTTAACTTTACTCGATTTCATTGAACCTGTGTCATAATTCTTACAGATGTAGTGACCCCCGTCATAGCAATTTCAGTCGTGTTTATCATATCATGACAAAAGCGTGCAATACTAATTGAACCCAAGTATTTTGTACATAGGGGGGTCACATTTTTAGCTCACCAGAGCACAAAGTGCTCAGGGTGAGCTTTTGTGATCGCCCGTTGTCCGTCGTCCGTCGGCGTGCGTCGTCCGTCGTTCGTCGTCAACAATTTGTACCTTTAAAAATCTTCTCCTCTGAATCTACAGGGATCTCAACTTTCATCTTTGGCACAGCATCATATTCAGGTCCTCTACAAAAGTTATATAAATTATGCCCCTGGGGTCAAAATTGACCCCGCCCCAGGGGTGCCTTGTTTTCAATAGAAACATATAGTAAAACTTTGAAAATCTTCTCCTCTGAAAGCAGAAGCTTCTCAGCTTTCATAATTGGCACATAGCATAATGTTCAGGTCCTCTACAAAAGTTATATAAATTATTGCCCTGGGGTCAAAATTGGCCCCGTCCCAGGGGTGGGCAGTTTTCAATAGAATCATATAGTGCAAACTTTGAAAATCTTCTCCTCTGAAACTGGAAGGTTCTCAGCTTTCATATTAAGCACATAGCATCATATTCAGGTCCTCTACAAAAGTTATATAAATTTTGGCCCCGGGGTCAAAATTGGCCCTGCCCCAGGGGTGGGCAGTTTTCAATAGAAACAAATAGTGAAATCTTTGAAAATCTTCTTCTCTGAAACTGGAAGGCTCTCAGCTTTCATATTTGGCACAGAGCATCATGTTCAGGTCCTCTACAAAAGTTATATAAATTATGGCCCCAGGGTCAAAATTGGCCCGCCCCAGGGGTAGGCAGTTTTCAATAGAAACAAATAGTGAAATCTTTGAAAATCTTCTCCTCTGAAACTGGAAGGTTCTCAGCTTTCATATTTGGCACATAGCATCATGTTCCGGTCCTCTACATAAGTTATATTATTTATGGCCCCGGGGTCAAAATTGGCCCCGCCCCAGGGGTGGGCGGTTTTCAATAGAAACATATAGTGAAATCTTTGAAAATCTTCTTCTCTGAAACTGGAAGGCTCTGAGCTTTCATATTTGGCACATAGCATCATGTTCAGGTCCTCTACAAAAATTACATAAATAATGGCCCCGGGGTCAAAATTGGCCCCGCCCCAGGGGTGGGCAGTTTTCAATAGAAACAAATAGTGAAATCTTTGTAAATCTTCTTGTCTGAAACTGGAAGGCTCTCAGCTTTCATATTTGGCACAGAGCATCATGTTCAGGTCCTCTACAAAATTTGTATAAATTATGGTCTCGGGGTCAAAATTGGCCCCTCCCCAGGGGTGGGCAGTTTTCAATAGAAACAAAGAGTGAAATCTTTGAAAATCTTCTCCTCTGAAACTGGAAGGCTCTCAGCTTTCATATTTGGCACATAGCATCATGTTCAGGTCCTCTACAAATGTTATGTAAATTATGGCCCCTGGGTCAAAATTGGCCCCGCCCCAGGGGTGGGCAGTTTTCAATAGAAACAAATAGTGAAATCTTTGAAAATCTTTTCCTCTGAAACTGGAAGGTTCTCAGCTTTCATATTTGGCAAATAGCATCATGTTCAGGTCTTCTACAAAAGTTATATAAAGTATGGCCCCGGGGTCAAAATTGGCCCCGCCCCAGGGGTGGGCAGTTTTCGATAGAAACAAATAGTGAAATCTTTGAAAATCTTCTTCTCTGAAACTGGAAGGCTCTCAGCTTTCATATTTGGCACATAGCATCATGTTCAGGTCGTCTACAAAAGTTATATAAATTATGGTCTCGGGGTCAAAATTGGCCCCGCCCCAGGGGTAGGCAGTTTTCAATAGAAACATATCGAGAAAACTTTGAAAATCTTCTTCTCTGAAACTGGAAGGTTAATCTCAGCTTTCATATTTGGCTCATAGCATCATGTTCAGGTCCCCTACAAGTTTTTCTAAATTATTCCCATGGGGTCAAAATTGGCCCGCCCCAGGGCCGGCTAGTTTTCTATAGAAACATATAGTGAAAACTTTGAAAATCTTCTCCTCTGATTGTCTGGTGAGCGCTTCAGGGCCATTCTGGCCCTCTTGTTTGAAGAATATCGACCCCGGTCAGTCTTTCTTAAAAAATAGCGACCCCGGTCACAGTGCTTTGACACATGTTTATGATATGTTGAACAGTTCCCGCGAACGTAATCTACCTCCAGTATAATTTTATATCTTGTACATAGGGGGTCACATTACCTGAAGAATATCGACCCCGATCAGTATGGTAAAACTGGTTTATGGGCGCCCAATCTCACACTTATTCCATCCCCACCCTAAAAGACAAACTGTAAATAAACGTACCCCCTCTCCGACTATCTACAACAACCGCGATGGCAAATACAGTGGTTAAAGATGCAGTGACCTCCGGTTATAGCAATTTCAGCCGTATTTATTATATCATGGCTAATGTGCGCCATGCTAATTGAACCCAAGTATTTTGTACATAGGGGTCACATTTTCTGAAGAATATCGACCCCGTCAGTATTTTTTAAAATATAGCGACCTCCAGTCATAGTACTTTGACACACGTTTATTATATGTTGAACAGCTCCTTCCAACTTAATCTACCTCCTGTATAATTTAAAGAAAGGGTTTAACTTTACTCGTAAACTATTTAACCTTGGTCATAATTCTTACAGTTGTAGTGATACTCGGTCATAGCAATTTCAGCCGTGCTTATTATATCATGACTAAATCGCGCAATGCTTATTGATCCCAAGTATGTTGTACATAGGGGTCACATTTTTTGAAGAATATCGACCTCCGGTCAGTATGTTTGAAAAATAGCGACCCCGGTCAAATTGCTTTGACACACGTTCATGATATGTTGAACAGTTCCCGCGAACTTAATCTACATCCAGTTTAATTTAAAGAAAGTATTTAACTTTACTCGTAAACTGTTTAACCTTAGTCATAATTCTTACCGATGTAGTGACCCCCGGTCATAGCAAGTTCAGCCGTGATAATCATATCGTGGCTAATGCGCGCCATGCTAATTGAAACCAAAGTATTTTGTACATAGGGGGTCACATTTTCTGAAGAATACCGGCCCCCGGTCAGTATTTAAAAAAATAATAGTGACTCCCGGTCACTGTACTTTGACACGCGTTCATGATATGTTGAACAGCTACCGCGAACTTATGTGTGTGGCTTTTCCTGCTTGACTTTACTACTTTTTCATTTAATCTACCTCCAGTATAAATTAAGAAAGGGTTTAACTTTACTCGATTTTTATTTAACCTTGGTCATAATTCTTACAGATGTAGTGACTCATAAGTAGTTTGTACATAGTGGATCACATTTTCTGAAGAATATCGACACCGGCCAGTATATTGTTAAAAATAGCGAACCCGGTCATAACTCTATGATTCACGTTCATGATATATTAAACAACTCTCGTAAACTTAATCTACCTCCAGTATTTATTTATTTTTAAAAAAGGGGGTTCACGTTAATCGAAAAATACCTTTCCTTTGTCATAATTCTTGTAGATGTAGTGACCCCGGTCATTGCATTTTGACCGTGTTTATTATACTAGACTAATGCGCACAATGTTAATTGAACCCAAGCATTTTGTACATAGGGGGTCAAATTTTCTGAAGAATACTGACCCCCGGTCAGTATTTTTTTAAAAAAAAATAGCGACCCCCGGTCATAGTGCTTTGACACACATTCAATTTCATAATATGTTGAACAACTTCCTGAAACTCAAATCTATCTCCAGTATAATTTATAGAGAATAATAGGTTAGTGCCGTAGATGGGATGCCTTTATCCGACGAGGGGAGAAAACGTTGAGGCGAGGCTTGCCGAGCCTCAACTGTTTTCTCTCAGAGTCGGATAAAGGCGTCCCATCTACGGCACTAACCTATTATTCGATTTATCCAGTCAATTTAGTTAAATATCTTTTTTCATAGACTCATATTTAACATAACACTCTTGAAATAATTAACATTGAAAATGCGGTTTTTCGATCAACGGATCCCTCTCTTTTCATTTCCATTTAGACGTAAATAGATCTAATGACCTACCGCAGAGGAAAATAGTTTCGATACCTGCATTACAAGAGGGGAAACGTGGTTGAATTTGAAAAATAAGATGATTTGAATCGAGGGTCGATAAGTTATTTCAAACAGACATGGTAATATTCCCTGGTCAAATTCGAGTTCCGTAGTCTCGGTTTCTAATTTTAGATAGACATAACGTCACTCATAAATCGATGGAACTGAACGGGCTATATTTAGGTCTATGACTATCACCGCCCCTGTAAGAGTTTATCAATCAAATTATCATGAGAGTGAAAAGAAAACATTTACTATTTATCTTCCAGGGTTGATTTGATCAAAAACGCGTTTCGCTAGCGGTGGATTAAATTAATAAAACTGATAAATCAACGTCACTATTTATGTCTACAGTGGCGTAATCGGTAAGGACGACGTCTTTAGAGTGATAAGAATTGGTTTTTGTATGATCAGGCGTGGGTTCGAATCAAGCTATAGCCAATTATTCTTTATTTTTTCTCATTTGAATAATTTTTTTGGTGAATTTTCTGTTAGATCTATTTCGTCAACATGATTTTATGCATATTTACAGAAAATTAAAATAGTTCCATGGTTATAGAATCATTACGCCTATCTACTAACCTAATAAACCTTCTACTACCGGAAGTAACCTAATAAACCTAAGTTTATCTGCACCCCCTTTATTATGTCACTAGAGAAGCCTGGTGACTGGATAAAAAGAAAGGGTTTAACTTTACTCGAAAAATATTTAATCTTGGTTATAATTCTTACAGATGTAGTGACCCCCTTGGGCCCTTTCATAGATTATTTTAAGCCCCGTTTATTATATAATGACCAATTCGCCCAATGCTAACTGAACTCAAGTATGTTGTAGAAAGGATGGGTGTCATATTTTCTGAAGAATATCGAACCCGGTCAGTATTTTTTAAACAATAGTGATCCCCGGTCATGTTTTGGCCCACCTTCGTGATATTTTGAACAACACCAGCAACTTTAATTTGCCTCAAGTATACTTTAAAGAAAGGGTTTCACGTATTTCGAAAGAAATATTTAACCTTGGTCATACTTGTTACAGTTGTTGTGACCCCTAGTAATATCATTTTGAGCCCCGTTTAATATATCATGACCAATGCGCACAATGGACGCCAAGTAATACGATTTGTAATCATTGTTCGTACAGAATAGCACACACACGCACGCAAGCAGGCACGCACACGCGCGCGCATGCACACACACGCACATACACAACCACTTATAAATAAACACCCTTCCGCACGCACCCACGCATTCACACACACCTACACAACATCGGAATACAATTTCATTTATAGAGAATTGTGTCAATTATTGTCGAAGAGATGCTGTTGATTTTCTTATATAAAAGGTCAAGCACATGTGACATATACCATAGTAATATAGTGTGTACATTTGCAACAGGCCATTTTCCTCTGCAGATAATACACATTAGATTAGTTGTTCATAATGGTTTTTACTTTTATTTTAAACGAGCTTTATAGAAAACCACACAGCAAGGATTTGGTGCGTGTTTATTTTTGTCTAGAAGGACGAGTTTAATAGATCCAATAATCTTAATATATTCTATTCATAACATAACCTAGAGAAGATAGTTTTCCTTGTGTGTTCGTCACCTATTTGTGGCTGCCTAGTAAATCAAATGTATGACATCGAAAATATCAGCACCTGTTGAGTTTCAAAACAGTTTGCCAATCAGATTAATCGTCAACTGTTATACTTTTATATTCAATTGAACTTAATTTGCGTTTGTGTTCGTTTATATTGTGAATTATTACTAAATGGTACAAAATAAAATACACATGCAGTAGTATTTGCCTTTATAAAAAGAAGAGTTTACTTACTGTAAAGATTTAATTTGACAAGTAAGGTCGGTCGCTGTAAGAAGTATAGAACCATTTATTAGATCGCACAGAAAAGGTTGTTATACTCAAAATGTATTGTAAATGTCCCCTTAAAATAAGTTATATTACCACTACTTCTACTAATACAACTACTACTTTCACACCCTCTGTCACTCTTCTGCTAGTGTCAACATTTTTCAAAATATTGACAGTTTCTAAATAAAAAATCGTTTGCGTTAAATTTCGTTTAACACCCCCCCCCCCCCCCCACACACACACACACACACACAAACTACCACACACACACATACCCACCCACCCGATGCTGCAGCGACAACAACAAAAAACAAAGCTGCAGCCGCAACAATGTTAGGTATTCAAGTATTTGCAATGGTTACTAATTTGTTAGTAATAGTTGGGGCGGGGGTCAATATTTTATAGATATCGCGGAGGGGGTCACTATTTTTCAGAGGGGAGTCGATATTTTTCAGAAAGGGGGTCGCCTTTTCTGAAGAATAGTGACCGGAGGGTCAGTATTCTATGGAGGTCACTTTACTTCGTTACACCGGTTTTCAAAAGAAACATATAGTGAAAACTTTGAAAATCTTCTCCTGAATCTACTGGGTTCTCAGCTTTCATATTTGGCACATAGCATCATGTTCAGGTCATCTACAAAAGTTATATAAAGTATGCCCCTGGTGTCAAAATTGGCCCCGCCCCCTGAAACTGGAAGGTTCTCAGCTTTCATATTTGGCACATAGCATCATGTGCAGGTCCTCTACAAAAGTTGTATAAATTATGCCCCTGGGGTCAAAATTGGCCCCGCCCCAAGGGTGGCCAGTTTTCAATAGAAACATATAGTGAAAACTTTGAAAATCTTCTACTCTGAGACTGGAAGATTCTCAGCTTTCAGATTTGGCATATAGCATCATGTTCAGGTCCTCTACAAAAGTTATATAAATGATGCCCCTGTGGTCAAAATTGACCCCGCCCCAGGGGTAGCCAGTTTTCATTAGAAACATAATGACAACTTTGAAAATCTTCTCCTCTGAATCTACAGGGTTCTCAGCTTTCATATTTGGCAGGGGTAGCCAGTTTTCATTAAAAACATATACATGTGTATTTCAAATTTATTGATCGTTCGATAGATACCTTGATACAGCTGCGTCATGAGTAAACGTAGTTTACAAGAATGTGGCCCTATATGATCAGCCTCATCAGAGATACACTCTGATCAATATCTTCATTATTTGTTAAGTGGGGATAATATATCATAACGACGGCGATGCGTGTCAAACAATGTAGACCCTGAAAATACACAAAATGCTAGGAACCACATCTTAGCGCTGAAAAAAAAATCTTCCTATTTGGTGCTGAACAGGATGTGAAGATATACGCAGTTGACTGCCTGGGTCGCTACCAAGATTTCTACCAACATATAGCAGCACAGACATTTGGATACTACTGGCCACTGTCCAATATTACTGAAGTCAGCGATCTTCTCCTGAAAATCTGCTTTCGAGAGGCGGGGCTTGAAAAGGTGTGTATGCAGTAATTAACCATTTCCTCCATGAATATTAATTGAAGAATGTAATACATGTACTGCATGAATATTCATGGACTGAAGCTTTATACGTACTAGGGCATTTTGGCTGTGACAGATCTATATTATCCCATAAACTAACAACTCGTGATCAGTCTGGGTTGTTTACATTGTTTGTAAACGTGCAAAATGTCGTGTAAATGAGAGGATTTGTTAACCCAAGTTCCGTTTGCCTAAATTACAGTTTATAATTCAGAGCTATGTACAGATAACGGTGCGTACTCAAATACTAACACCGTCATTTCTCCACCAAACCCTATGTTGTGACCACTCTTTAGAATCGTCTCTTTGAGAAGATTCTAAAGAGTGGTCACAACATAGGGTTTGGTGGAGAAATAAAGAAGTTATATTTGAAAATATTTAAATTTACGCATCTTTTCTAGAGCTCTGTTTATATAATATTATTTCTGACTTTTTGTGTATTTCCTTCATTCTTATTCATACGCTTTGTCTGTTTTATAAATACAGCATTTCTCTTTATAATATATATAACAAATATATATATCCCATCTGTCTTTTTGCATCCCTGTTGAATGAATGAATGAAAGACTTTATTTAAAGAGGGTTACCCGGTTAGTCAACAGATTAATCTACCCCAGGGCCCTCTAACACAAGCATTTCATACAAAATATTTAACAACAGAAATATAATAAGAATATCTGTAATTTAAAAGACAGGACAGAGTAGCCATATAATGCACATGTTAATCGATTAAAACAAACCGAATGCGAATACTAGTTTGAAAAAGTGAAATATGGCATTATAATTGTGCATACCAAGAAAAGAAACTTCCACAGAAATTGTCCAATCTGGGATTACTCAATTCTTAGCCTCGTGTAATACTCTGTACCTAGTCTGTACTCATGTAACACATGAAAAAAAATCAGTGATAGATATTAGAAAACATATTCACAAAACTGGTTTATCAAAACAACACTGTATGTTTATGCTATGGAAAGTATAAAAAATATTGTTCACATATTTCAAACAGGGCAAACCCAGCTCAGAAACTCCTTCAGAGTTTTTCTGAAATGGAATTGTTCTGTTTGTTAATGTTCAAGACTAAATTTGTAAATCGTCATTGTTACACTGGTTGTTTTACACTGAATTACAATAGAAGAAACTTTGACCTCACAATAGAAATGATTTTGAACAACAACAGTCCTTTCAAATCTATGTAGGTTTTGAACACTTGACAGTAATTAGCAGTATCAAATTATTGTTGATATTGGTTTTTTATACCCCCACAAACAGAGTTTGAGGGGGTATACTGGAATAAGCCTGTCGGTTGGTCGGTCGATCAGTCGTCGGTCGGTCTGTCCGCAAAAGCTTGTACTTTCAACTCCTCCTTCAGTTTCAACCTGATTCATTTGATACTTGACATAAATGTTACTCAGGTGTAGTAGATATGCAAGACACAAATTTCAGGTCTCTGTGACCTTGACCTTGACCTTTGGCCTTGAAATTGGTCTTGAAATTGGCAGGCAAAATCTTGTACTTTGAACTTCTCCTTCACGTTCAACCTGATTCACTTGATACTTGGCATACATGTTACTCAGGAGTAGAAGATGTGCAAGACACACATTTCAGGTCTCTGTGACCTTGACCTTTGGCCTTGAAATTGGTCTTGAAATTGGCAGGCAAAATCTTGTACTTTGAACTCCTCCTTAAACTTCAACCTGATTCACCTGATACTTGGCATAAATGTTACGCAGGAGTAGTATACGTGCAAGACATACATTTCAGGTCTCTGTGACCTTGACCTTGACCTTTGTCCTTGAAAATGGTCTTGAAATTGGCAGGCAAAATCTTTTACTTTGAACTCCTCCTTCACTTTCAACCTGATTAACTTGATACTTGGCATAAATGTTACTCAGGAGTAGTAGATGTGCAAGACACAAATTTCAGGTCTCTGTGACCTTGACCCTGACCTTTGGCCTTGAAATTGGTCTTGAAATTTGCAGACAAAACTTGTACTTTGAACTCCTCCTTCAATTTCAACCTGATTCACTTGATACTTGGCATACATGTTACTCAGGAGTAGTAGATGTGCAGGACACAAATTTCAAATCTATGTGACCTTGACCTTTGGTCTTGAAATTGGTCTTAGACTTGGCAGGCAAAATCTTGTACGGCGAACTCCTCCTTCACTTTCAACCTGATTTACTTGATACTTGGCATAAATGTTACTCAGGAGTAGTAGATGTGCAAGACACAAATTTCAGGTCTTGTCCGGAGCATAATCCTATACTCTATTATCTAGCATTACAAAACCTGTTGTGTCAATACATATTGGGTAGTAGATATTCATGTCTCTGTGACCTTGAACTTAATACCTGGCCTTGAAATGGAAAAAGAACCAGTGTCATTCTGCAAAATCGGACCAGCGCGAACATTTTCATTTTGGCATGAAACATGGGGATTTCGTGTCACAAATCCTCCTTCATTTTTAAAGTTTTCATATGTTGTTTGTTGCAAGCATTACAGAATTATCTCTCCTTTAACTTTGAGTATTTATGTGTTTTAGTCCTGTTACATGGATAGCTCTTGTCACAAACTTGGATTCGCAATCAAAGCTGCCATGTGGGGGTATTCACCACCTTTAGTGATAGTTCTGGTTTAAGATTATTTTAAACATTGCAGATACAGATGCGTGCTTTGGAAAGCTTTCGATAGTACCTTCATTGTTCAATAATGGTGAAGAAAAAAGGCTAAAATGGATTTAAAACTAGAGTTACTTTGAGAAAAGGAAAATGGTTATGATCAACAAAATAACAAGATATGTACAAATAGTGCTAAGCGTGTATGGCATTTTGAGATAGTGGCTCAGAACAGGCAATATTAATTCAGCACACTGTATGAAAAAGACGGTCCTGAATAAATAACACCTATGGCGTGAACATTTAGTCTTTAGAAGATGAATGAATGAATAAATGAATGAATTAAAGACTCCATTTAATGATGTCAGCTCAAATAGTCACTATGACCAATCTACAGTGAGGCCCTTAAACAAAAGCATTTTATACACAATACAAAACAGTAAACACAGATCTATATGCACAAGAAATCGATGTTCAGAAATTCGGTAATGTTGAGTCTGGATAATTAATAAGTGTTGTCTGCTTCAATTTGTAGATCTATTCCGTAAGGACACGCATTTGGATCCTGATAATTGAAACTGACGAGGCATTGAGTTACTCAACGTCTCATCTGGATCGAAACTGTATGCACAAGGTTTATGACGAATTGAATTAATGAATGAAAGGCTTTCAGAGTAACCCAAATAATCTAAATGAATGAATGAATGTATAAAATAGTTTAATTAATTAATAAGGGTAGCTCGTTTAGCCAAATAGCTAATCTACCCGATGCCCTTTTAATTGGTATATTTCATACATTCATAAGCAAAAATAACAATCACAGAATATCGATACTGTCGATATAAAGATATAGCATAATATGTGGCGTGAGCATTAGATAGTACTGTTATGTTTTGATATGAAGTCTAGAGGAACCTTCGGACCAGGGTCTGTACTGTTTGCTATTCAGTTTTCCTCCAGCAAGTTTAAGCCTTTAATACTGCGTGGACCTTTATTTAACAAGTGATGGGCTTTTCCATTCTGAAAATTCAGCGTTGAAAGGGTTAAACTTCCAACGCCAGTCATATCATATTGTTTTGCAGGAATATTCCCGAGATCATGTGCTGCCGATGTTGTTTATAACTTGGATATTTGTCTTATACATATGACTATATTTAATTAATCATAAATGGGGTTTTTCTATACACATTAGTTCCAATCGCCTGGGGTGAGCGATATGTGACCATTGACCATTACATGGCACTCTTGTTATACCATTGTTTTCAATTTATTCATAATGAATAGTCGGAGAGTTTTACGAAGATGGCTGTTTCTGTACCCATTATGCAACACACACGACTTGATCCTGAGGCAAAGGAATCAGCCATTGACACTACTGAACTTGATCGACTGATGGAGGAGAGCAGTTCGGACGACGACGAAGATTCAATGGGTAAAGAATATTCAATTTTATTGGCTGCGGCGAAAGCCCCAGTCTTTCTTTGACGGGAGTTGAAAGTTCCCATGATTTACTGCGATATTAGTTTTTTATTTAAATGTGATAGAAAATTACAACTAGTATTCAATTTTATTTAATTCATTTACTGCACTGTTATATATTTTTCCCCAGCGGACGCACATATTTTTTACGGAAATTCAAAATGACCATGACTTACTGCGAGACTACACTCCAGATTTACACTCCAGAAAAAATGCAGCTGCAATTTATTTCGCTGTGCTCACTTAGCCTCACTAATGTCCAAGAACAGTTTGATGTGTTGTAAACATTATACAGGTCAGTTGCAGGTCATTTGCTGTCCTGCATTATTTACTCCAAATACCTTCTGCACTCTGAGCAATTAACCATTTCAGTACCAGAATTGTCGTCTGTTAGACATATTTTCGTCTGCTTCAAGCTTTAGAATGGAAGTTTGTTCAATGTCTTTATTAAAAAAAGATAATAAACAGAGCGTCAAATAGTTTGGATCCTGATGAGATGCCAAGTTACTCGGCGTCTCAACTGGATACAAACTGTTTTGCATATGATATTACAGACCCGTCTTCATGGAACTGAAGGGGTTAATGTCTGCAAATACATGTATTGTCGTCTGCTGCATATTTTCCTTCCTTCCATATCTATTAAAAAATAAATGTCAATGTGAAAAACAGTTTGGACCCTGATGAGGTGCCAAGTTACTCGGCGTCTCATCAGGATCCAGACTGTTTGCAAGGATTGTTATAAATGCTTAACACCAAAGCAAAAGCAGCTGGAAAAAGTCATACCTGTTTAGAGCAACAGTTGCTTATATTTGAGAACTTTGTATGTCCTTGCATAATCAAAATTACTAAATAATAATGTTGCTCTCTGTTTTATCTCCTACCCTGCTTAAACATGTTTTACGCAGTCAGTTTACGCTTGCCTAAAACCTCACTTGTGAGCACTTTAAATGGCTTTTTGTGAACATTTGTTCCTTCATATGTGCCTTCAGATGTTTGCGAGCGTTTGCCTACACTGTGGGATCTGACTCGGATATTTACTGTTGGCGCCAGTAGTTGATAAAACTGTCAAGTTTGATAATTGATAAACAATAAGAATCATGGCTATGAAACTTTCATCTGCACAATTGGAAAATGTATTGACGCCCCTAGACGTTAGCAAAATACATAACAATTTTCACTTAATCTATACAAAAACGAAAACGCAACATTTATCACTCTGATAAAGAATGATTTAGCAAGCTATAAATAGAACATATTTTCGGAAGCAATTACAGTATGTGTTTTAGAATTTCATTTTAGGAATGCGATGCGACCATTGTAAGATTCTAAAGTTGCCAAATGAGTTTCCGGATGAGAATGTGACGGACGAGTGCTCACATTTTCCTAGCATTTGTCTTAAGGTAATTGTTAACTGGCTATTTAAATTTTATACGTATAAGAACATTCTTGGCCTTTATTTGAATGTCATTTATAACGATGTTGCACATTTCTATGTATTCCATTAATCGTATTGTTTGGTTCTGAAATGCCGCGTTTAATACGTTTGACTGGAATTACAATATACTGAATATAGTTCATTCATTTTGTCAATTATTGTTTCTTCAATACTTCTATAATAAGCTTGAACCGGACGTAAATAATAGAAACACTTTAGTTCCATCACCGTGGTAGACAAAGTACTAGCTTCCATTTCGCAATGTAGGTCTGCAATGTGTGTCAAAATGGACATTAATGTTTTGCAGGTGTTGACGAGTGCTGCATAGTGAACACCTCTGTTTAGACTCTGTTTCTAGAATGCAGCAATTAGTCTAGGTATTTGCAAAACCTTGAAATTACATTCTCTGATGAACCTGTACCTTGTATAGAATGTTGATACTGACTCATAGAGAAAGATACAAAAGGTATATGTTAGTGCATATTTCAATACTCATTACTGATCATATCATACTTATCTATAAGACACGTAATGGTTCTATACAAAAGGACAAAAGTAATGCTGACTACTTGCATTAACCGTAACCACCACATATTTTTTTCACTTTGAGTCACAGATGAGATAGCTCCTAAAGGAACTCTCTCATCTGGGTATATACTGTTTTTAAATACAACTGTAGTCGGGACTGGGTGGCTATGGGTTAACTCTATTTTCGTCCGCAAACAAGGTCATCTGCTTCAAGATTCAGAATGAATTTTTCCTTCATTTCTTTTCTAACATTAAGTCAGATGTCAAGCAGTTTGTTACTCAGCATTACATCTGAATCCAAACTGTTTGCAAAGGTAATCACAAATTCGTTTATTACAACAAGTCCTGTGGCTGACTTTCCGGCATTTTAGGTTTTGGGAGTTAATAATGTGCAAACGTATGGTAGCATATTTCTGACACGCCTTACCGCTTAGCTTCGTCTAACGTTTCCAGTTAATATTTCACATACCGGTAATTATCTAATAAGTGGACAGTGATGAATGATGATGTTCTTATGGCGTCAAAATGACCTGTTGGTTTAAACATATTTTATTACTGAAATACACTACATGCAATGCAACAATGTAATCGGTTTAAAATGACCTGTTAGTGCTATATACTGCCACCACAAAATATAAATGACGTAAAACCTTTCTCGAAAACGTTCTTATTAACTTATCCTGGTCTTTGTCCTTGCACATTAATGCCACAGTCATCTGGATACAAGTTTCTATTTTTAATTTGATTTATAATTATATGTTTTCGTGATAAATAACTAGTTAAGATAAAAATCATTAAGCAGTATCTTAACAAAATTCGTCTTTAAGATATTTGTCTGGTTATCGTGAGAAGTTTCCTGGTTCCATTTTACAGATAATTATCTGAAAACAAAACGCGAAAGTTTTTGTGAAAACTTACTAGTTGAGTATGTGTGTGATATATTAACAGGAAACTTCATGAGAATTAAGTGGTGTCAGAAATATGCCACAGGACAGACGAATGTATTAAGTACAGTGAAATCGAAAGATGATACATAATTATGCGAAAATCAGGTTGTTAACTTTATGTCACAGTGTGTTGTCAAACACGTCAATGACGATGGAACATGCCCTCACAAGGACTGCAGAATTAATGTGTCTAGGGACTGCCCAAGAATAAAGCTATTCGAAGCCATTTTGGGTGCCATGTTTGTCGACTATTCGAAAATCTACGCCGAGAACCGAAAGAAAGCAGCGAGTGCAATGGGCGACTTTATTACCGTATCAACACTGGCAGGAGATACTGCTTGGATTGGCTATGATCCAAATATGACAATTATTGATTTGAAGTGTGCAGTTGAAAAGGAAATGGCCATAAGGGAGTCGAGCCAGAAAATCCTGTATAACGACACTGGTCTAAAGGTGGGAGTTACTTTTGAATCGGATCGTTTGTTGATATAGGTGGTAGGTTAATGCAGGACGAACGTTATGCAGGGTTTGATTTGGTTTTATCGGGTCTTAACTTTTACTTCGCTTTAACAGTATTTCAGTCATATACAACGTCCAGCTAATTACAGGTGGAGGAATACCCAAAATTGCATTGTTCCGTGCACAGAAGAACATCCGGGTAGAACCAGCGACCTACAGCAAGCCAGCTGGAAGGCTTCCTAACATGAAAAATCCAAATGCCCAGACTGGGATTCGCGTTATGCAGGGACTTCTCATAAGAGCTGTATGCATTACTTCGTCCTGCAACCACCTGCTTTTAAAATCCTTCAAGTTCATTGATTACGTGGTCCAGTTAGAAAGGTAATTTACTGTTTAGAATTGTTAGGTAATGTTTGAAAACTATAGTCGGACAGCATCAGTGTAAAAAGCAGTTGCAGTTATGTAGACTCACTTGGTACAGTGCGTCTCCACTGCTGCAAACAATGCCGAACATCAGCTGCTACAAGGAAACTCAGGAGCATGTTTGCACTGTTGAAATGTCCAATTTACACGTTGTCGGTCGAGTATAGATTCAAGCTTGAGAAATCCAAGGATTTCTTTCAAGTCATCTTCTGTAATTCACACATTATACAACTGGTTATCAAAATTTAAAGGAAGTAAGGCAGAGTTCTAGTGAAATATCCAATTAACATTAATGGAAAGAACGTTTAAAATAATGTTCACAAAATATGTATAATAAGCCTTTATGTCATATTGCAGTCGCGGTTCTACACCCAACAAACAAATAACGTATTTTTTGCTGAAGTAACTTCAAACGTTTGTCAAACTAAATTTAATCGAGAAGCAATCGGAAACTAAACATATTAACTATTTCGCTGTCATATATTGTCGTCTGCAATATTTGTCGTCTGGCAGGAGTTTTGTTTGTTTAATATTCTCACGTCTTATTTCAAAAGATATTACCACAGTAACAAACAGTTTGGGTCATGTTGAGAGTTGCTCTAAAACTGTTTGCATAGGTAATCACAGATGTGACATACTCAGTGGAGGAGTTAATGGCGCTTCATTGTTGAAATGTATAAATGAATTCCAGAAATACAGCGACTTTGGGGAGCTCTACTGCCTCCATGATTATAACATTCAGAGGAGTGACCAACTGACACTGATTGTCCCCCTGTACTGTATACCGGAGGACCTTGATCACGTGGTCTTTGACTTGTTTTGGGAGTTCCCGGTGGACAATCCCGATTTCCTGGACGCTTCTTGTTTGACATTCAGAGGGACTGAATTCATACAAGTAATTGATTGGAATCATTCCACAAACAAATTCTATCTGAAAGGTATGTATGCTATCGCATTGCTGTAGGATGATTCTTCATTTTCCTGAACCATGTTACATTGTGTTTATGAGACTCTTAAATTTCCTTGGTCCAGTTGTAAAATATACTGGTATGTATAACGGAACATGTATGACATTCATATCATGTGTCTTGGAATGAATGCCACTTCCTTAACCCTTTACCTAATGAATATTTATGAAAACATATATACTTTCTTGAATATTAGATCTAATCAGATTATTTTCATTTAATGTCATACGAGCAAGTGAAATTTTGATTTAAACAACAGGCGCCCTGATCAGATAGCTCTTTATTCCGATCTGGGTCTACTCTGTTTGCAAGGGATTGAACATGCGTCGGTTAGCAGGATCTTATTTGTACCCACAGATGCTGTGTACCATTCAGCGAAAAACGAAATAAGAGGCGATGGGAGGTTTGGCCATCAGACTATCCATGTACACCTGAAACGTCTACCGGCCCATATCAGCCACTTGTACTTCACACTCAGCTCTTGGAGGTCTTCCAACCTCTCTGCTTTCTCCAGTCCAAGTCTGCAGTTCTACGATGCCTCTAACCCGGAAATGAATTTGTGCAGCACAACGTTTACGCATGCGCTGTCACACCAGGCTGTGGTTATGTGTTCTGTGGTTCGTGCAGGTTCACAATGGCAGATCTTTGAATGTGACACCGCGGGATGCGTTAATGGAAACGCCAAAAAGTACAACCCAATCCGTCAGAGGATCGTTAATATGATTGAAAATGGATGTTGAAAACTTAATTATTATAAAAGGTGAACTTTTACGAAATACAGAGAATACGTAGCGATTGCTAACTAGCTATGCTGGACCTAAATCGGCCGTTAGTATTATTTCAGCTCTTCTTTTCCAAGGTGTTTCGTTTGATTCGCATGACTTAACATTCGCTGTTAACCAAAACCCCATCTAGTTCATGATCAGGTTCCATGATATTTCTACTTTTTAGCTCTTACGTTATCACAGTTTAGGCACAAACAACATTTGAGTTAAAATAAATATCTTAATTCCACGATAAAAATGCAAACATAGATGTGGCAGTTAAAACATTACTAGTATTTGGAAGCAAAGTTCAATCGTTAAAAACGCAATCACAGCAACTATTGTAGGAAGTCTGACACTACGTCGTATCAAGGAAACTATTGTATGAAGTCTGACATTACGTCGTATGATGGCAACTATTGACATTACATCGTATCATGGCAACTATCGTATGAAGTCTGACATTACGTCGTATCTTGGCAACTATTGTATGAAGTCTGACATTACGTCGTATCATGGCAAGTATTGTATGAAGTTTGACATTACGTCGTATCATGGCAACTATTGTATGAAGTCTGACATTACGTCGTATCATGACAACTATTGTATGAAGTTTGACATTACGTCGTATCATGGCAACTATTGTATGAAGTTTGACATTACGTCGTATCATGTCAAGTGCGACCTGATTTTCATTTGCAAACATCTTGGATCAAGATGAGACGCCGAGTTAACGGCTTGTAGCAAGATGAGATGCCGAGTATCTCGGAGTCTCATCAGGGTCCATGCTTATAAAGCTTTTTAGTTGAGTCTGAGTTCGTTCTCAAGCTTTTGATTGGTCAGATTTGAGTTCTCAAGCTTTTGATTGGTCAGATTTGAGCCAAAGGCTCAAATCTGACCAATCAAAAACCTGAGAACGAACTCAGACTCAACTAAAAGTTTTATAAGCATGGACCCATGATATAGAGGATCTTTTGCGAGTTGTCTTTTAAGATCACATGTTCCTAAACGAGCCTTAGAAAATGTCATTAAGCGAGCCTTGGCGAGCTTAATAACATTTTATTGGTGAGTTTAGGAACATGTGATCTTAAAAGACAACGAGTATCAGATTCTTTTTCTCACATATCAAAAAAGTGCATTTTCGCCGTTTAAATGACATGTAAACATCGGTTTCTATGGTTTGACGTCATATATATGACGTATGACGTCATATATGTTCTAAAGTGATCTTACACGTGTTACAGATAAGGAAATCTTAACCCATTGTTCTAACTCGGAGATAAGGGAAGGTATGTGAGAAAAAAGTTGTTTGACACTCGATGAACAATTTCGGAATAGCAATAGTAGTTTCTGGAGTTACGAAATATTTTCATTACTTGGACTTGTAACATGTACAGTAAAACGTCTCTTATCTCATCTTGGAAAAGTCTAAACATTCGCGACCGTACAACTTGCACCACAGTGTATCTAGACTTTCAAATATAAGCATCTGTTTAACATTTTACCTTGGGAATATCCATGTAAGAAATAATAGCATCGTAAGTACTTTTTAGCTGTATATTACAATGACTTGTACACACAGGATAGCTGCGATAGAAACTGTAGAATTATATCTATATCATTCCATGTGCTAGATGAGCAGACCATGATAAGACAGCTCCAACAGAAGTCGTCTGATCTCGGTCTGTTCTGTTTGCAAACGCGAGAAAAGGAGTTATCTATCCGGTAAAGTGTTAAAAACCGATTTTCGAATATGTTCAAAGTAATGCCGTTAGTTCTTTCTCAGAAAAGGTCCTTATTGCATTGCAATGAGTGCAGACCTAGATCAGATGTCACGTCCATGATGAGGTTTCTGATTAAGTTCAACCCTGTGATGTGCACCCCAAGTGAGCTGCTCACAACGAAGCATACCGGATACACAAATGTATGATCGGTGTGATAAGAAATGTTTACCTTCTGGGCTCTAACTTTATTCAGTGTAAACCTAAATTGAACGATGCATTAGACACACGGTAATTGGTCAGGGTCTAATCGGTTTGTCTGATCGGACAGTAGAACACTGTACGTAATCTGACATACATAAAGTGATCTCTTAACCCTTTCCCTGTTCTATGTTTATTTCAAATTTCAATACCCACTGAATATTCATGAACAAAATAGTAACAATGAAACCTTGAAGGTGGAACATTGTAGCCATTTTAGAAAGCAAAGAAACATATATATTCAAATTCCACTAGCAAACAGGGCAGACCCTGATCAGACGGCTCCTCTAGGAGCCGTCTGATCTGGGTCTACTCTGTTTGCAAATGCGTGAAAACACGTTTATATGAGGGAAAGGGTTAAATAGTTTAATTTCATTTCTTTAATGGGGGGGGGTCATCAAAAAAGACTTGTCTGCTCGTCGCCCGAGAAACCAAAACAACACAACTTTCTTCTGCTTATGCATTATTAACAGATTTGTTTGAAAGAAACAATAATGATCGATGTACCATAGCCTACTTATGTTACAAAATTCATCAGTCGCTAGTAAGAGGGGTAACTCGAAAACTGAAACATGTGGCTTATATATTAGAAAAAGTGTCGTGCTTTATTTTATTTACTAGTTTTCTTGGAAGAGATGTGCAATGCAGATTTGTGGATTATTGTTCAACACAGGCGCAGTAAGAAATATGTGCATTGACTGTTGGATTAAGATTTCTTATGTAATAGATGTAGCTGACACAAGGTCTAGGCAATGCTTCATGTGTCACAAATGTCTTCTTACAATGCGGTCGATTTGGAGCCATTGATTGACAGATTAAATATGGAAAGCCCCACTCCTTTCTGAGTCATTACGGGGCATCTAAGAATAGTCTATTCAAGCGGGATACAATGACGCTATATAAATTGTCACTGGAACGATAATGAAAGTGATATATATTAAATTGAATATGATACATGTTCTTGATCTACACTGATTACGCGAGATTGCCGTTGGCCATGTGAACTCATTATTGTCAGTCTAGTACAGAACGAGTTGATGTATTTAAATATATACGTTATTCAGATGGTGTCTGTATTAGTTTTGTGCATGGTAATTGATTGTATATATTTTGAAACAACCGCTCTTAAGTGGGCCAGTACTCAACTTGCGTGACAGCGTCAACTCATTGTCGCGTGATGAGGTTGACTCGCGGTCGCGTGATACGAATGGCGTGTATAGCTTATTGATGCGATGACTAGGAAAGGGTAAAGCTTGTGATGACGTCAATTGTTAATGACTCCAAACCGACCCTACTGCGTTTTGTTTTTGCTATTTAGTTTCTCACATGAACATTCAAGTTATACTCCCTACAATAAATGCGACTTTTCATTAGCATCATGTAAAACTTTGTATTTGTTATGTTCAACTATTATTATGAAAATTCTCAATTTTAACGCGTGTCCTTTTACACAATACTCTCTCTCTCTCTCTCTCACTCTCTCTCTCTCTCTATCTCTCTCTCTCTCTCTTCTCTCTCTCTCTCTCTCCCTCTCTCTGTCTGCCTGTCTCTCTCTGACTCTGTCTCTCTCTCTGTCGCTGTCTCTCCTCTCTCTGTATGTCTCTCTGTCCCTCTCTGTCTGTGTGTGAGACGAAACGCACAAAACGACATTTTCCAACAAAGTAGACCATAAGGTAAAAGTAGGAGTACATGTACCGCCTCGGAGCACAGATAATTACACATACATACTAGTAGTTGTAAGCCGGCGTCCCGAAGAAAAGGGCACTCTGACATTTGCAAACAGTAGAGACCCAGACCAGCCTCCATATTGAGAAGATGTTTGATCATGATCATCACAGTTATCAGCAGTCAGAAATGAGGTGGCATAATAATGCCGCGAATGATTTGAATCTAATGAGTGGGCCCTTTTTCATTTGACGCCCGCTAAATATCAAATACATGTAATGTGTTGTGGATGTGTATGTTTGGTTGGGGGCGTATGGGTGGAAAATAATGGCAGGGTGTTATATAATTTGTAACTAAAGTGGTAATGCGCATGTGCATTCTATATGTAACTTAGTATTTTCGTTTACTTTATTTTGTTTCTTTTTACTTCATTCATATAGCTTGTTGAATTGTATATCTACTCTCCGCTGCTGGAGGCTAATAAATAAATAAATGTATAGATTGCAATTCGTTAATTTGGAATGTGCGTTGATAAAGATAATTTCAGCCTGGCATCGTGAGATTCTGTGAATGTGGCAAATAAAATGTCGACTATTTGCTACTATACAGTAAAAGAAAACGACTTTGAATTGAAGCAGAACTTTTAATGAAAGGCGATTATAAGTTATACCCACTGGACCATTTAAATATGGTATAATGCAGATGGTTCACTATGCCATTTCGCAATGCCCTTTCGTTGAGAAAGCATGAATTACTTTCCTTAACACCCTCTTATTATCTCCCTTTGTTCTACGCTCTAGATACAAGATACAAGAAACTTTATTTATAGTCGGGTGTTTTCACAACATATTTAACATTAGCTAAAAGCTATTTACCGACATAATAACATAAGTTTCTTAACAATACAATTAACTAACAGCCTGTAAAGAAATACATTATCAAGTTTAAAATAGTAAAATTCTACAAAATGCATTATTAAATACATCACATATTTGCTTGATATCACATATGAGATAGCATGTTCTAGCTGCTGCAAAACCATAGCACAAATAAAGAGTAAGTAGTGAACAGGGGGTCATATGCAGACAACATAGATCCAGATCAGATACCAAGTAATTTGATGCCCCATTTGGGTGAGTGGTTGTCTGCACATCATTATTTTGGGTTTTTTGGGTCCTGAGGTGAGGCCAGATGCCGTGGTCCCCAAACAGGAGCCAATCTTCCAACTACATAATGTGCATCTAACATCTATCACAGATGAAATATCACGTTTTGTTTTTGATACACATAGAAAAAAATAGAACTTTATGTACAAGTGGGTGGGGGAAGGTTATATCATCCTATCCTAATATGAGGGGTTCTTATCAATCTGTCCTGTTAGTTTCAAACGGGTCCGAGTAATATTTTCGGTTATTCTTCATCTAATGTGGCTCTGAACCGTTTATTAATAGTTATTAAATGATCCGGATAGGATGATTATCCCCCACTGCTGTTTTATTATATAGTATGCCAGATTACAGTCTTCAATTTAGCTTCTTTTTTGCGAAAACGAAAATAAGGCAGCTTAAAAGACTGAAAGAGAAAGAATGGTTATTCATTTGAATTTCCATAGTTAATATGCGTTTCCATAGTTAATATGCTGTGTTGTTAGTTTCTTTCTGTTGTCTCAATTTGCCTGTCTTTCCCTCCATTCCATCTTTTTTTCTCTTACTAGCTCTCAGCCATTCCTCATGAAGAACACGTTTTAAATAGTGCTAGAACTAGAATAGGAATAACTTCGAAATTACTGATTCGTGTAGAAAAGTACGTCGAATGGTGCTGTTACAAGCAGATGCAAGCAACTTCAGTTAGGAATAGATATACAATATATAACATGAAAACGTTGGATGAATGATCTCGTTCAGTTTTACGAGGAATATGACAGCATTCCGGCCAAACTTTCGAGCATTGTATTACACAGTAGAGCCCCATTTTATTGGCATTTCGAAATATTCTCTAGATGTATGTAAACAACTGATAATCTAGATGTGAGATCAAATTCCCAAATTACCTGAATATATTCCCTAGATCAATAATGTAACGCGCAAATGGTTCTACTTTCGGTTTCGATTTCTTTACGTATGAAAATATCTAGGTTGTCTTTGAACAGCCTTTACCTCCTAAATATCCATGTACTAATACCTCAAAAGTGAAAAACCTATATATAAAATAACAAGCGCGGTTTTACGCAAGCGTAAAATGGCTGCCTAATATATTTTTAAGCAGGGTAGGAGATAAAACAAAGAGCAACATTATTATTTAGTAATTTTGATTATGCAAGGACATACAAAGTTCTGACCAATGACGATCGTCTGACTTCTGAAATATAAGCAACTGTTCCTCTTAACAGGTATGAGGTTTGTTCCAGCTGCTTTTGTCTTGGTTTTTTTCTTGATTTTCATTTATAACAACCTTTGCAAACAGTCTGGATGCAGATGAGACACTGAGTAACTTGGCACCTCATCAGGGTCCAAATTGTTTTTCGATCACTCTTACATTTAGTTTTTAATAGATATGGAAGGAAAAATGTACCAGACGACATCATTTGCAGACATTAACCCCTTCAGTCCCATGAATACGGGTCTGTAATGTCATATACGAAACAGTTTCGATCCAGACGAGACGGCGAGTAGCTCGGCGTCTCATCAGGATCCAAACAGTTTGTCACCCTTCTTTTTAAAAAGACATTGAACAAACGTCCATTCTAAAACTTGAAGCAGACGAAAATATGCCTAGCAAACGACAATTCTGGCACTGAAAGGGTTAATTGCTTAGAGTGCTGAAGATATGCTGGACAGAAAATGACCTTCATAACAACACAGTTCTTGGGCATAAGTGAGGATATGTGAACACTGTGTAGTCTCGCAGTAAATCATGATCATTTTCAATTTCCATCAAAAATATGTGCGCCCGCTGGGGAAAAATATATTACAATGCAGTAAATAAATGAAATAAAATTAAATACTAGTTGGAACACACATTTGAATAAAAGCTAATCTCGCAGTAAATCACGAGGACTTTCAACTCCCATCTAAGATCTATCTATCTATCTATCTATCATCGTACATTTTAAAAGTGATTTCCAATAAAAGCAACTTGAAATATTTCAATAACTGTTTTTTCTACTCCAAGTCATTTTCATTGCATGCTTCTCTGCTAGTATAATAACAAGCAACCCTTCATAGATCTAGTTCTCTGTACTAATAGAATCTCCAAACATTGAAATAAATATGGCAGAGATTTAATATAATTATTGTTTTGTACATTATGTCAATATTTGAATGCCGCTGAATATCTTTTTTAAAAGATATTTCTTGTTACGTAATCGACTATATTCCGAACCCTGGCGGAATAAGACGAGTAGTTACGAATGCCGCCTTGCCATTGAATATTGACCGCAACTGCGGATCTGTGTATGAGTTAGACATAACCCCGTAGTGCAGTGAGACAGTGTACCAGACTGCAGCGAGCTGTGTAGTGGTTCCGAGAACTACACAGGGAATCCATATCTAGGCAGTTTGTACCTTCAAAATACGTCTTATTTATTTTGTGTTTGGTACACCTTGATTTTAAAGGTAAGCTAGCTGAATTATGTGATGTAAATGTTTCTAGGCGTATCACATTTATAGTGAATTTAAATTGTCTAAGTCTACTTTCGTTTCGTTTTTAATATCAACACAATTGTCAAATTTGATTGTTCTATTT